>CM052089.1:4803338-4831516 GCA_028453745.1 Agapostemon virescens
CTTTGTAAAACAGTAGGGATCTGCAAACTAAACAATTTATGACTATTAAACAGAAGAAAAAATAACAGAGTGTATACAGGGTATCCCAGAGTTTAAAGATCAAACTTTGTGAGTATATCTTATGGCTCGAAATAAGAAAAAAATATTGTGTGAACATACATCCCCAACAGCTTTATTAAAAAGATATAACAAAATTACATAATTAAAGTAATATAGGAATAGTTCACTTCGGCCGATTTTACGCCACTCGACTTTTATTTGTGGAGAACTTTGAGAGATAAAATGTATCAAACACGAATAAATTCGCGTAATGAATTAATACAAAAGATTAATAATGTATTCAATGTAACGAAACAGAATAGAAACGAAATTCGCAATTATAAATTCAATCATTGATTGCTGTTAATTATATGCTGTCAAGAACGGTAGATAGTTTGAAATGGAGTATTAATTAACTCTGGAAATGACAATGTTAAGTAGTAAATACGTTGATCTATTTGAGCCAATGCTCTCAATAACAGCAAGTGTTACTATTCTTATATTACTTGAATTGCGTAATTTTGTTTCAACTTTTTAATACAGCTCTGTGTAATCTACGTTTATACTTTTTTTCTAATTTAGTACCATAGAATATACTCATAAAGTTTGATCCTCTAACCCTGGGACACCCTATAATAATGTGTATAAAATGTGAATTTACAAAAACAGTTTTATTTGCTAAACTATTCGCAGCATATGGCATAACCTTTCATTATTGATTATTATTTCAGTATATTAAAACAGATTTATTTGTTCCACTAAAAAGTGTAATTGCTTCAAAATATTTGAACAGTGGTATACACTGTTATTTGAGGTATAGAAAGCATTTCATCCTAAATGAAAAATAAGTTATTCCCTTGGCAAATTTACAATTTTTGACTATTGGAAAAAAATTACCATATCCCGAAAAGGCAGACTGCCACATCGTGAAATAACTAATGACTGTGTTTTAACGACTGAATATGAATCTTACAGAATGGAGCTATTTCTAAGGGAGTCCGATTCTAGGTTAGCTTGGTCTTAGCAGTTAGGGTTAAGGGACAGGCTCTGATTTAAATTAAATCGGGTTCCTTTGATTTTACGTAGAACCATCTATTGGCTCGGAAACTCGCCTCTCCGCGTCCACCTTTAAATGTCAACGCCTTCTTCCTCCCCTTTTATGTTTTCCCTTTGTCTTTCTCCGGGAAATCGGATTAATTGATTCCGATTCAATTAAGGCTTTTCAATTTCATTCGAAATTAACGCTACACGCACTGAACAATTAATACTACATATTTTTGTTGTTTTTTATATATTAATTGCAGCAGAAAATGTGCTGCGATTATAGATGATCTGTAATGTGCGATCGAATAAATGAATTTATTTAACAAGGTTGTACCAAGGTAAATTTGCGATTTCAATACACACAATTGCGAAATATATGCAGGGTGAGGCATATAAAACGAACCACCTAAATAACACACTAGCTTTTGAAGATAGAAGTAAATAAATCAGACGATTTTACTCGATACTAACCCCTTGCCATACCATTTTCTTCGCAATTAAAGTTATTATAATAACTTCATCACTAAAAATATTACAGGTGAGAAAAGACAATTTATATCTTGTATATTGCTACATTTACTTCAATGCTTAACACTAGAATTACCGAACAATAAATCCAAAGATATACATTGTTTTGTGATAGTAACGAGACTGCATCTATTCAAACTTCGTTCAATTTTTATTGTAACATGTGGTTCATTAAAGAGGTACATCGGAAAAGTACTGATGAAAACATTTTTATAACTTCAGTAATTGCGAAAGGAATAAGTAGGAACCAGTCATTTTGACTGGTTTGTACTTCTAGTGTTAAATACTGTTTACAAAACAATAAAATTTTATTTTTTATTTCAAATCTATATTGTATGTTTGACCGTTACATTATTCTTAAATAAATTGGTATTGTTTAACTTAACACACTTAAGGAATAATATTATACACAGAAGATTACGTGGACATTATAAGGAAAAGTTAAACACAGTTTACAAAAGTGCCCATAATTATGAAAGTGGTCTAAGTCAAAATTTAAAAAAAAATGAGTTTATCAGTTATTTCACACCACATTATTTTAAACTAAATTTATTCAATGTAATTTTTACGATATCATGAAAAATGAATCATTAGATAGTGGTTGTAATTTCAACATTCTGTGGAAATCATTTAGTGTTAATTATGAAAGTGGTCTAAGTCAAAAATTTAAAGAAATTATATGAACATAACTTGAAAATGGCGCATGGCCCTCTGTATATGGAGGATATAACTACTCAAAAACACGTAATAGCTTACAGTGATGCCTGTTCAGGCCAAAATTGTAACATTAAAGTAGCATTGACATGGATGAAAATTGCTCAGTCGTCAAATAATAATATTGAAACAGTAGACCACAAATTTTTGGTATCGGGTCATTCCTTTCTACCGAATGACCGTGATTTTGGGTTGATAGAAATGAAAATAAAAAAAGCAAATTACTTATACAACCCTGAGTATTATTATGAATTGATAGAAAAGTGTAGAAGAAGAAATAAATTTTCGATAAAACGAATGTCACAGCCGGAATTTATTTCAACGAAATCACTAGAAGAGTTAATAACAAGAAGAGTAAAAAATACCGCGGGCAAATCTGTCTCTTGGCTGCAAATACAATGGATGAGATTTTTGAAAAATGAACCTTATAAAGTGTTCTATACAACTTCTTTAGATGATTCTAAATTCCACGTTTTGGATCTTTCACCTAAACGAGGAAGAACTAAAATATACGGAAATATTAAATTACTTCCATTATACACCACCACTAGACCAGTAACGGAAGAAAAACATAAAGATATTATGTGTTTACTACCATACATCCCTCCAGTTTTTCAGGAACATTTTAAGAATCTTAAAAACTCGGAATGATAAAAAAGGATTACTTTTTAAAAATAATTAATAAATGTTCATGAATTATTTTATTAAAGTTATTGTTTCAAATAAAACTCATAGTTCTTTATTGCTTTAAGTCATTTATAGGACATTCAGTTAATTTTGAAAATGGTGTAAGTCAGTTCAAACTTTAAAAACAACATTTTCGTATGAAATTCACACAAAATTTCATATTCATAATAAATTTCCATTAATCAAGACTAATAAAATTATAAATTAAAATGTCGTAATAATGTAATAATGTAAAAATATTTTTTAATTTATTTATATTCGAAACAAGAAATATATGACTTAGACCACTTTCATAATTATGGGCACAATAAATATTAAATAGCGACCAGAAGAATCGCAAGCTTTCAACATTTCAAATGTACACAATGGACCGCAATTCATGTTCCAATTACAATAAAAAATAGAATGTTTGTTCATGTGGAAGGAAACATGGAATTTGATGTAAAATTGTTTACATGCGCAACTCCATTTCCATAGTCCCCTTATGTTCCTATTATTGATCGATTTTGTCTGGCATACTGTTGCAAACGAGAAACTCAAATAGTTAACAAAAGCGTTAACGTTCAATCGGACTCCAAATATGTTTCGAATAAATGCAAGATATTTAACAAAAATTATGCTAAGCAAAAAATGTAAGTAATCGAGTGAACACAGATCTACCTATAAAGAAAATTATACACAATTACTATAAGATACGTCTTTAAAACAAGAAAAGAAGAAATTGAATGCTAAAGCAATATATGGAAAATAATATAGAAATTTGTAAGATAATTAATACCCAGAAACAATATAATATTTACGACCACGAATGGAAAACTGTGCCATTTCCATACCAATCGTCACTGAATTAGAAGTCTTAACAAAACCAACACTTCAAATCAACTAATGGCTGGCATACTTTGCAAAAATTATGTATTAACACTAGAGTCTCCATCTTCACGACAACATACATAGCTTTAAACGATGCTCTGCAAATCTGTTTAAAACGCGTAAATAAGAACATTCTTATTTTCTTGGACTACTTAGCCAAAATGGCAATTGTAATTTTCAACGACGAAATATTTGAAGGTTTTCACAAATCTGCAAAATCAGAAACCATTACAAGTATAAAACAGAGTTGTAAAAATCTTTTTAAGGGAAAAAGTTACTTCGTAAATTTACGACGAATTTATTACTCACGAACTTATTATGACCATAAATCGCTGCAGAGCAGATCACTACAGCTCAGCTGATTCATTCTCATGCATAAGCATTACTCCTGATGCGAAATGTAAATATGGAAATACAATACAATATATCAATAATATTATACGGCTGTGCGACCTATACAATTCACAGCGATTGAAACTAAAGACAATTACAGAGCATTAAATTGTATCTTCACTTAACTTCACGGAACATTTTGACAACTTTATAATTGGTGATGTTTAGGATTAGTTACTGCTTTATTTAATAATATTTTTTTATATTTTTTGTAGATTCCGTTAGTGTTTCTGTAGTTTTTAATTTAACAGTTATTCGTTTATTCGTAGTCAAAATGACTGGTTCCTCATTTTGTCGTTTACAATTACTAAAGTTATAAAAACATTTCCACCAGAAAGTTTTGAATAAATTTCTTCATTGAAGCAGACATTACGATAAAAATTGTACGAGATCTGAATGGATGCAATTTTGTCATTATTATAAACCAATATGTATTTGTCGGATTTATTACTCGGAAGTTTTAGTGTCAAAATTGGCTTGGATGGCCTTTACTTTGCATAAAGTGACACAATGAATTCGTGATACATAACTATCGAGACGTAATATTTTAATCACTTATAAAAATACCGAGCTGTGATATGACATAGAAAACAGCTGGCAAGTAATAGAAAATATTTTGGACGTTAACAAGTGGAATGAAATTGCAATCTTGCATTTAAGTAATGATGGAACTTCGCAGTTAAGTAATGACAGAGTGTGAATGCGAATGTTCAAAGGGAGTAAAAGAAGACTGAAGAGGTGGGGTGTAGATGCGACAGTGTCGAATGATGATTACATTTGCGATGTTATATTAACCTTCCATGAAACTGTGTAGCTTTCAAGTCTCATGTTAATATATCGACATTTTACCAAATGATTTTAATTTTTTATAAGATAACGTGTATGTCTAAATTATATAATGTTTCTGAGGTAACAAATAACAATATTGATAACGGTTGGCAGCACCGTCAACCTGAAATATCAAAGTAAATGCCTTGCAAGTTGTCTGCAGATAGAAACCAACGAAATTATCTTGTGCAATGTACATTATTTGTGCTTCTATTTATACCATTATATTTTATCTATTAAACAAAACGAAGCTTTGAGTTTGCATAAAACTAACAACATATTTGTTTGCAATTTTAATAATCATTTTGTTACTATTTGTATATGATACAGTTTTGTGACTTCCAGGTTAACACAAGCTGTTATGACAAATTTTAATGTTTGTGCTTTCATCTATTTTCAGAGTTATGCAGTGAGTAACTTTAATATTCGGACACTATAAAATTTTTACTTTGTCGCATTGTAATTTTGTTCACAATGAAGGAAAAAAAATTAATTCTAAATTACATTCCTACATAATGGCTAGTTAATAAAAGTATAAATTTTATTTATATAATTACTAGCGTTTATTAAATATTCTATTTTAAATAAAACAATGTCTGATTTTAACGTTACAATAATATTCGAACACTTTTAAACACTGATAGTTTTTGTACTAATTTTTACAAACTGAAAGTAATTCAATATCGTGTAGGATATGTTTCTTGTCGAATGACCTCTTTTCATAATTGAGGCATATTGCAAATTATTTTTTTCAAATATTCTGTACAAATATTATTCCATTCCTCTTTCAGTCGTTCTCTTAACATTTCTTTAGATGTTATTGCAGTTGTTCTAATTCGTCAGTGTAGTTCATCCCATAAATTCTCTATAGGATTCAGATCTGGGAACTGAGGTGGCGGTTGTAATAATTTTGGTCAATTATACAACAAATATTCCTGTACGATACCTGCCTTATGCTTGGGGTTATTATTTTGATAATACATAAATGTACTCTGAATCTACATTTTTATTGCACATTTACGTAAATTATTTTTTAAAATGTTCAGGTATAGATTTTTGTCCATTATGTTATCAATAAAAATAAATTCACCCGTTCCAAATGTTGAGATACATCCCCATACACGTACATTTCCACCTCCGTGTTTTGTAGTCGGCTTCGTATTTTTAATTTTTAATTCTTCGTTTTTCTTTCGCCACACCATTCTTCGCCCATCCTATCCAAAAATGTTGAATTTACTTTCATCACTAAAAATAACGTCATTCCACCACGTCTCTTCTTTTAAAACAAATTCTTCCGCAAAGTTTAATTTTTTCTTTCTATTAGTTTCGTTTACATACGGGTTTTTCCGAGCAACTTGTCCATTATAACCACATTCTTTTAATACTCTGTGTATTGTTTGGGGGTGCACTTTCTTTCCAGTCTCTTTTAATAATTCGGCAGCTAATTTTGGTGCACTTAATGTAAGATATTTCTTTATTTTTCTTATAATTTTTCTTTTATCTCGCGTGTCCAAAATTTTTGTTGGCCCCTTTGCGGAATAGATTGTATTCGGTCTTCATACTTAAATCTGTTAATAATATCTCACACTGTACTTTTACTAATTTTAAGCATTGCTGCAATTTTCCTTTACGATTCACCTTTTGCATTGTGAAAAGTGACAAGCTGGCTAATGTTGTATGAAATGTTTCTGTTACGTTCGATTATTACCAGTGAACTCAGTGAATGTCTAAACACAACTGATTTTCTGAGACCCGAGACAGTTTACACAGACTATAATGTTTGTAAACATACATCATAATCGCATTTAATATTACACTAGCTCACGCAAATTGTTACACTCTGAGGTGTCCGAATATTATTGTCACGTTAAAACTAGACATTGTTTTGTTTAAAATAGAATACTTAGTAAACGTTAGTAATTATATGAATAAAAATTATGCATTTGTTAACTATACCGTATAAAGTAATGTAATTTAGAATTAATCTTTTTTTTCTTCATAATAAACAAAATTACAATGCGGCAAAGTAAAAATTGTATAGCGTCCGAATATTAAAGTGATTCACTGTATGCCATATACCCAAAATATGGATATATAATCACATAAAATTAATAGAGGAATTAGAATTAGACGCATTAGCGGTAATGGATCCGAAGATTCTTTATTAGATTCTGTGTACGATGAAGATCATCTAATAGTATTTAGCCGACGCCGCATAAATATTATTGACAGTGATGATGAATTTAGTACGAATCATCATTGGATAAGGAAAATTCAGGACCACAAAAAATTGTTTAGCAATCAGTATCCCAGATAAATAATAGTTGTTATCGCCCTTGGAAAGGAGATTGCCCTGAAGACCCAGAAGGACCCTACTCTCCTACGACCCATTGTCGAAAACTATTTGACAGTGAAATTATAAGTGATATAGTTCACTATACCAATACATATGCACTGGAGTGTGATCCAACAAAGCGGTTCCAAAAAAAGAATATTCCAATTGCAACGTACATCTCTGTTTAACGCCAAGAGCAATGTTTTACTTAATTTCACGCTTAACCTTTTATGCACAGAAGTGCAAATATCGTAAGCCGTTGTTACAAAGTTACAAATTATAGTAAAATTGTTTAAACTCGTAAGTTTCTTTCAATCTGCGCATACAGCTTTGTAATTGTTGATTTTCAGTTGCATGCATTTTTTTATATTTAAGAAAAAAATTCGTCCTATAGAGAGTTAAACCTTCCAATATATTCGAAGAACAGAAAGATACGGTATGTGTGACACGTTAATCAGTGGCAGCATCGACCGGGAGTTGTCTCCACCCAAGATGAAACCAAGGAACCGACCCCTTTTCTCCAGTGAATTTCAAGGGGATGGTCGAATGCCCTTCTGTATTAAACCACGCCGCCGTTATTGCTTTTTCCGAGAAACGCAGAGGCATTGTACTGCCATTAAAACCGAGATCGACCTTCTATCCGTGTCAAACATTTCTTGTGCCACGTACCTTTGTTAAAATAAAAGAGATCAATTTTCCAGAAATGATATATTCCGTTGGTACGGCCCGCTTGCAATACTCCTAAAGTTTCATTTGTTATAATTTTCAAAACTCTTCAATTTATAGCAATTTATAGCTGCTATAATAAAATACATATTGATTCTTCAGAGCAGTGTAGTTTTAAAATGTAAACAGAATTGTAGCATTTCACTTAAATGACAAATACTACCTGAATATAATATAATAAAATATATTTGTTTTTTCAGAGCAATGTAGTTTCAAACGTAAACAGAATTATAGCATTTTACATAGTTGCTACGTACTGCTTGAATGCAATATAACACAAAATATATTGATTTTTCAGAGCAATGTACAATAGTTTCAAATGTAAACAGAATTGCAGCAGTACGCTTAATTCCCAACCCTTCAAATGTATATGTATATGTTACCCCTTATAGTTCTGTCACTTTACTGTATTATAGTATTTACAATGACAGGGCAGTGTGCCCTTTGTTCTCTAATCAATTTTTCTGGTTAAGGATCATTACTTATTAACATTAAATGAAATTTACAATAGAATCGTCAAAAATGAGTAAGTGAGCAATAATAAATAAATTTGACGTTTCTATAAATGTTTATAACGTCTTGTTCTTTCACTCGTAGTGCAACATAATATTCTATATTATATGTATGTCATTGCATTATAATATACAGATCAAAGCTAAAGACAATAGTTTAATTTTAAATGTAACGCTGCTTCTACCATTTTTGTTTTTAGATCTCAAGAAACATAAATGCATTGTTTGAGTCTTATTTTAAAGTGATTTTAGCACTTTACGTTCTGAATCTTTGTAACTGAATAAAACTCATGTAATATGGACTGTGCTACATAGTTAACGACTTCTTACAAGCTAAGAGCGTTTAATGGATGTCTCGAGAAATTGAATAATTTAAAAATAACCCCTAGCTCAAACGGTTTGCAGAATACGTAATATAAAAGTTTTTATAAATCTTGAGAAAGGACTAATACAGTGCCTTTCCATCTTTAATATCACCGTTCCACTTTGGTTAAATAATTTGTTTACAGCAATTTTTAAACAAAAGTTTCTTTTCAATACAAATATCGCATTTAAGAAATACAGACATATAACGAAAGAAAGCATGTTAAAAATAGGTATTACTAGTTTTACTATTGCAAATGTTGTTCCAAGTCGAAACACAGTCATGTGTTATGATTAAAATAGCATTATGTAGTTCCATTTAAGAAATAAAAGATGATTGTGAATTTATTAATAATTACAAACAATTTTAGGACGTTTATTTTCATTAATATTATCAGCTCAATAGAAACTAAGTTTGAAATTTTGAAGTATCTATTTATTTAGAGTATATACGATAACAAAGCTATTCATAGGCAGGTTAATATTAATACTAATGTTGTTCTTATTAGAGTTGGTTGGTTAGTAACAACTTTAAAAACCAATTTAGTTGGATAAAGTTAAAAAATTACTATGTAAGTATTAATTAATCGAGGTTAATGTACTGAATTAAAATCGCTTTGGCTATAAACAAATTGTAATAAGACTAATTTTCATCAATTAGATTAATGTTTGATATGCAACTCCACAAAATTCTATTATGTCAAGGTTACGCATTATTTTGCACGCAGGGTGGTACACATAAGAATTTAGTGTTTGTTGTATATTATAATTTGTAATTTATATTTTATATAGATTAAAATTATTGTAGTTGTTTTTCTTAAATTAAGAGTACTTAATTTTATCTTCTTATATTTGCACAAGTATCTTTTCCTCTTTTAAAGATAGCTACAATTTGTATTATCAATAAATAAATCGTATTTTCTGGACATTTCCAAGATGTAGGACAACATAGAAATAATACATTACTGTAAGTATTCTCATAAAATATTAAAACAAAATGTTATTTTTTCATTTAATCTATATACATATTTAAAAAGATTATTTTCTTTGGGAACTTATAATTTGTTAAGTAATACGATATTGATAACGTTCCGTTAATTATTCTTTGGGCAGACCATAAGTTGACAATGTTCATAAGATGAACACTTATTGAAAGTGAAGTTGACCAAAACTACTAAAGCCCAACGGTACTGGTTGTAATTATTTTTCAAAGTGTTAGCGAGAATCCCTCGTTTACGGTTCCAGCATTGACCTTTTTCAGACGGTGTTTCCAGCAATGTATCGTGCGAGTACTATGTTCTCTACTTCCTTGATCCCTGCGTTGTAAAACACAATAAACGGGAACGCGAAATTGTGTGAAGAACACTCGGGAAAAAGCTCACGCGTCGCGCCTTGCAACGTGAAACTCAGTCGCAGCGAGTTTCCTAACCGAACTTTGATCTCGATTCACACTTGGTTTCCATTGTCGTGCATTTAAATAAAAATACCTTCACAACCTGCAATACCGGTACTGTAAGACGTGATAAGCCTAAATTAGAAGTAATGCGAGGAACCCTTGAATACAATGCGAACTTTCGTATTCCGTCACGAAGAATTCCAATGTATCAGCACATTTAGTTCAACTCAATCAAAAACTTCCTTAGCTATTTGTCACTTTGTTTTCGAATTTGACAGAAGCCAAATTTCACAGCAGTTGAAATTGAAGTTGAAATTACTCAGGTTGAGTACTTTAGTCAGTTTGGATTTTTTTACAAGAATATTACTATACACTGCTTTTGCATAAAACGTATCAAATTAATGATTTGTCATTTTGTACTATAATCAATCTTATGGTGTTTCATTGACAAGTTCGTATTAGGAGATTCAGTTAAGTGTACAACTTAACCCTCTATGGGCCGAATTTTTTTCATAAATATAAACAAATGTATGCAACGGAAAATCTACAATTACAAATATATATACAAATTAAAAAAAATGTACTAGTTTAAACAATTTTATTATAGTTTGTAACTTTGTAATTTTGCAGTAACAATGGCTTACGATGTTTGCATTCCTGTGCATAAAAGCTTAAGCGTGAAATTCCATAAAACAGTTTGCACTTGGCGTTAAACTTAGATGTACGTTGAATTTGGAACATTTTATTTTTGGAACCCCTTTCTTGGGTCACACTGCAATGCATATGTATTGCTATAGTAAACTATATCATTTATAATTTCACTGTCAAATAGTTTTCGAAAATGGGTCACAGGAATGTAGGGTCCTTCGGGGTCTTCAGGGCAACCTTCTTTCCAAGGGCGATAACAACTATTATTCGTCTGATATACTGATTGCTAAACAATTCGGTACTAAATTCATCCTCTCTGTCAATAATATTTATGCGTCGTCGGGTAAGTACTACTGGATGATCTTCATCGGATACAGAATCTAATAAAGAATCTTTGGATCTATTACCGCTAATGCGTCTAATTCTAATTCCTCTATTACTTCTATGTGATTATGCATTCATATTATGGGTATATGATATACAGGGTGTGTCACTAAACGTTTGCACCTCAAATATCTTTGTTGTTTCTAAAGATATGTAAAATATGGTACGGACAAAGTTGAAAAGTACAATGGGGCTAACACGATGCTATAAAAAAATTTTGTTTTTATGTCATTTTTTTAGAGATATCAATGTCATCTTGACTTTTTTTAAATGGGTCCACCCCTTTTTTTAAACATTTACAATGGTAGTCCCTTTCATTAGGAATTCAGTGACTATATTATTCCAAGTTCATTCAAGGTCAAGGACAGATAAAACGTATAAGATTTAAAATATGAAAGCAGAATACGTTTATCACGGTTGAAACTTGTAGTAAATTGTAAACATACTATGATCGTAGTTAAAGTAAACATACTAAGGTCCTTCAATGTTACTATTATTCAGCATTCTTATTTACTATCAGTATGTTTCCAAACATGATTCCGCTGTCTTATTCAATGACTGAGAAGTGTGATATGATCACGATTTACTGTGAATGTAGATAAAATGCAGTGCAGGCTCGATTACTTTATGAAGAAAAATACCCCGAGCGAAACACTTCTTCTAGACAGACTTTCATTAGTACGTACAGGTTGTTTCGAAGTACTGGAAGTGTACATGCAAGACAGTGCAAACGGAAGAATCCCACGACCAATGAAGAAAATGAAATTAATATTTTAGCAGCTGTAGCTGTTAATCCTCGCGTGAGTACGAGAAAAATTTCCCTGTAAGCAGGCATAAGCCAAAGTAGCGTAATACGAATTCTGGTCCGACATAAATTTCATCCGTTCCACATATTGTTCCATCAAGAATTGCACGGGAATGTTTTTCAAAATAGAATTAACTTTTGTCAATGGGGATTGCTTCAAAATCATTCTAACAAACAAATACCACCTCGGATGTACTTATCAGAGTTCAAGGTTCCTTCAGAGCTCGTTTACATCAATGTATCGACGTAAACGGCCATCATTTTGAGCATTTGTAAAATACAGGTATTCTGCTTCCATATTTTAATTTTATATGTTTTTTCTGTCCTTGACCTTGAATGACCTTGGAATAATATAGTCACTGAAGTCCTCATGAAATGGACTATCATTGTAGATGTTTAAAAAATGGTGGTTCCATTTAAAAAAGTCAAGGTGACCTTGATATCTCTAAAAAAAATGAGATAAAAACAAAATTTTGTTATAGCATCGTGTCAGACCCATTGTACCGTCCTACTTTGTCCTTACCATATTTTACATATCTTTAGAAACAACTAAGATATTTGAGGTCCAAACGTTTGGTGACTCACCCTGTATAAGTTTGAAAATAGAAGAAAGCACAAGTATTATCCTAAATTTACCAAAATCAATCTAGCCTAATGTAAAATAATTATTGAAATTGCAAACAAATAAGTTGTTATTGATATGCAAACCCAAAGTTATTATGTACGCTTTGTTTTGTTTAAGTAATTGCAAACAAATTAATAACATTCAATAATTAACAATTCCATTCATAGTATTCGAATTTTTCAGAAACGTTGCCATAAATACTTTTACAACCACAAATGGTAATTTATTGTTAATGTATTTCACACACACGTATGGTTAGCGGAGTACTTTTGTGCAAAATAAAAATTACCTGCTTTAGTTACAAAATAGAAGTGCTACATTAATATCTATTACCTCTTTTTTCATAATTATGATTAGTTAAAAATAATGTATCAGTCTTTTAAATTCTTTAAATGTGATTACTGCTTCGCATTTGATCTACTACTTTTTGTTATAAATATATAAAATCCAAAGTCGGACTATGCCCATTTATCGAAAACATAGTGTTTAATCGGAAAAAAACATTTATCTAGATTTTATAAAAATGTAATATTTTTGTTTTATATAAAACGTTAGGAGTGACAGTTGGTAGGCAGAAGAGGTGAACAATCAAAAGGAAAAAACCGGGGCAAAATGGAGTTCAAAGTGTAGTATATAACAACAGTCACAACAAGTATTGTTTTAGCTACAATGAATAAAACCTTGGCTTTTCTGCATGAAATTCCAGTGTGTCACGGGCGATTAAAAAGAAGTGAAGGGCATGCCAAGAAGAAAATGGGAACAGCTAAAAAACGTATAATAGGAAGAATTTTTAATATGTCACAGTCGAGTGACAAAGATGGAATTATTGCAATTTTTATAAACTTGGAACAACCAGACACTGCTACATTGATTGCAATGAAACCTACGAAAACTTTCAAATATTTCAATTAGTATATTCATTATTATAAACGATTAACACTTTGGTTGCCATGTCATACGGGTGACAGAATTATTTATCCATGTTTAAAAATAAATTTGTACGCCAATGTATTCGTTGCATTCAATTTAGTTCATATCTGTGTCAAACATTTCAAGTTTTCAATTGATGCTGTATTGAATAAATGACTTTGATTTTGTGGAATTTTTTAAGCTGTTGGTTGGACAGTTAAAGTGTTAAATAGAAGCACAATAGTTTACTTGTGAATAACAAACTTTGAACACTGGAAATACCAAACCAGTCGAAATAACTTTCGCCTGATATTTCTTAATATACTTTCACGATTATTGAAATTACAAAAATGTTTTCATCAGAAATTTTCAAATAAATATGTTTGTTAAAAAATATATTACAAGGTAAATTGTATGAAGTCTGAATAGTTGTAATCTTCTTATTATTAGAAAACAATACACGTCATTCGCATTTATTACTCGATAGGTCTAGTGCTAACACAATACAGTCCAGGCTGTTTGTGCGAAAGCTTTTACGTGTAGCCAGCATATTTTAAGGTTTTTTTGACTCTGTCACAGCACTTTATAAAAATTGATACAACTTTCAAAATATCAAACAGTTTTTTATGAAAATTGAAGTTACGGCTTTTTATGTCAGGAATAACACTTATGCAATCCACATAAATAAATTTGGTAGAATTGGAAAAACAATATGAATATCGGAGTTCCTGATCACGAATGTTTTATGTATCCCTTGGTGTGTTCCTTCGTTATATTATCGATTATGTGTTCTCTCGTGTTCATTAAATGTTATAAATTTAAAAAATGAGAGAGGCATCATAATTGTAACATTTTATGTAGTAATTATTTTAGATTTATAAGTTTGTTGCTTTCATCAAAATAGACTTTATTTAGATGCAATTACACAAATAAATTTTATGGTTCAATTTATTATTTTAAAGAAAGTACATATTTATATACACATATATGTATATACTTTTCTTTATATCACTGTAGCGACTCTACCACCTACGCTCGCCAACAGATGGACAATGGAACGACTTTCACGCTAGTACCTGATCCTCCTCCGATTCGTATTTGTACCGTCCTTAATATTTCTTATCATGATTTATAAACAAAATTGGAGTAGTATAAAATATATTTTAAGTGATATTAAATTTTTCATAATTGAAATTAAATAATTTTTACAATTGACGAATTATAAAAATGGCGTAAGTCCATTTACAGTCGTAAATATATATTGTTTTAGTTAAATTCGTCTGAAAGAAATTTATATAATCAAATTACATATTGAAAAATTAGTAGAAACATTGCCAGACTTGACATAATTAACCTATAGTTTTCTATACCATTTTTCTAAACTAATATGTTAACCTTCAATTTTCTCGAAACAACAAAAAGTGGACTTGCCCACTTTCAAAATAAGCGATTCATATATACATATAGTGTACGTGTACTCGAACAATATTGAAAACTATTTTCTCGAGAACGGAGCCTCAAATGAAAACATTTTTTTCCTTATTTTCGATTTGTCTTTCTCATACAGAATCACCTCCTCCTCGGTTGTACTACGGATGCTGGGAACCAAGATGGCGGTACTTAACGCGACTTTACTGTAATTCGAAATAATGACGTTACTTTTTCAGGACTAATGCTTCGTGTCTTATGTGTGCTTGCACATTTTTAAAGTGACTGCAGTATATTTGTATCTTACACTATTATAGGCGGATTAATGATCGTGGGCAAGATAAGTTAGTGTTGTAATTTAAGAGAATTATACCGTACTATTAATTCTACTGTCTGTCTCAGATAAAGGAAATGTTTCCAAAATCCCAAAATTGTACAATTATAGTAATAAATCTCGCTTGATTTCAAAATTAAATGTACAAATGTAAACACAGATAATATACAGAAACTCCAAAAAATATTTGAACATAAAGCATGACTAATTTTACGGCATGATAATTCGTTTATTCATAAAGTTATCATCCTAGTAACTGTTTCTAGCAATAACACTTTTTTAAATATTAGGTTTGCAAAGCAGTAAAAGCGACAATTTTACATTACTTTATAAAAATAACAAGAATGTGTCTGTTCAAATTTTTAGCAATTTTATAAATAATTTCTACCTAAAGAAATAAATTTGTTGGTTCATTTCTCGAGGATGCACCTTCATAATTTCAATAATCGTAAATAATAATTAATAGAATATGTCACTTCCACCTAAACCTAGTGTTAATGTTGATACGCATAATTTACTTGAAAGATATACACATATTTTATAATCAAAATTATTAAAAAAATATATTACAACATTTGTGCCTCACAGAAATAGTCGGACAATATTATTTTTTCTATTAGTTTGTGTAATTTAATATTACAAAATTTGTTGAATACTTCGTGGCATAATCCCATTGTTTATGAACATGGGTCAATGTGTTTGGCAGAATCCTTGTAAATTGATAAAATATTCTACAGTTACACTTGTCCACTGAGTTATAAATCTTTGTTTCAATTTGGCTATTGATGTAATTAAGATCCCACGTATTCTCGATAGGATTAAAGTCCGGACATTGTGGCAACAGATGAAGAATTTCAGGCATTAGTATAATAGAAATTCTTGCATCATACTTGTATTTGGGGTTGTTATTCTGATAAAAGTTAAACTTGTTATTTATCTTCATTTTTCAGCACATTGAAGACGAATATTTTGAAGTATATTCAAGTAAAGATTTTTATCCATACTACTGCACTTTGAAGAAAATTATTTTGAAGTATATTCAAGTAAAGATTTTTATCCATGATATTGTCAATAAACATTAAGTTAACTGCATATGACTCTATATTGCAAAATGCAGACCCAACCATCACGCTGCCCTCTGCATATTTTACAGTACCGCTTTCTTAGTAGCACAAAATATTGCACACATTTGAATCCAATATTAAGAAGATATCGTAACTCTTTTTAATACTCGAATATATATAAAATATTTAGTTTAAATTCGGAAGAAATATATTTCTCCAAATACGTATCATGTAGTTATTTCAAGTTACAGAAAATTATTTTTCAAAATGTGAAATGGATATTAATTAAATATTCAAAATAAAATATTCTTTTTCAACTGTGAAATAAATAGTCATTTAGCTTAGGGACATGCCAATAAAAAAAAATTAATACACAATGCGTTTAATAAATTAATGTCGAACGACGAGAAAGAAAAAAATTACTTTTTATCAATTTAAAATGATTTGATGCCATAACTAAATAGTATTTTCAAAATACTTAGAGTTTTATTGCATTATCTGGAATTAATAATATTGTCCTTAGAAATTAGATCTCTTGTAAATCTATCCATTTTTTCATAACTTTTTGTTGATAAATGGTGTTTTTGTAGGAACTCTGTTGAGATTTATGCTCAGTGGTACAGGATCGCAGAAAGAAAGTTTAATACACACGGAATCTACATTTATTAATTACACTGATTTAGAATAATGCGGAGCGCACACGCGGGACGTCTTTACACGGAGACGCACGCACGGAGAAGGAAGAAGGCGCCTCAACGGCGAACAGAGGACGATCGCACGCCGATCGTCATTTGTTAATCATGGACGCCTAAAGCCGCGTATCGCAAAGTCATGGGGCTATGCGCTCAGGGCCCCATTTCCAACAAACTCTTCCGTGGCAACCAGCTTTCCTGAGCATTCTCCGCACAATGTTACCGAACACTTTTCTGGTGGTTTCTTTTAATAGCTGACTAATCACTTCTGCAATATTTTACAAATTTTTTTCATTCTTCGAATATTTATATTTTTCTTTCTCGTACATAAAAAAACTTAGTCTTATAGTTCACAAAATGGATTCTTCATTTCTTAATGTAAAATCGCAAAATGATATCTGCAACAGCATTTTTGCTTATATCAAACATAACACTAATTTCGCGACAGGTTTTTTCGTTTTCTCAATGGAAAATTGCAAGCTGCTGTGTATCGTAACTTGTATTCTTTCCTTTGTGACCTATTTCGGACGAATTCGCGTTTAGTACTCACAGTAATGGGGCGGCATGGGCTTCTGATGCTCCTCTAGATTCTGTTTGTAAACAAACGTTTTCGCGTTCTTGTGATATCGTGATCCCAGAAGCAAAATGCAAGCAAAGTATGATATGTGTCCGAATATTTACATGAACTAAAGATATGGCATTATTTACTCCAATAATTTTTTTATCATATATGCAAACTTTTTAAATAAATTATATTTATTATATGATATTTATTATATTATATTTATTATATTATATTTATTATATTTAATTATAGTTAATTTATTACTATACTATAAATTATACTTAAATTATGTTTATCATCATTAATAAATGTTCTACTGCTAAAAACAATTCCTAGGTCGTTTACTTTTTAAACAGTCGAGATATTAAACCCCAAAGTTAGTAACTGTACATCCATAATTGACATGCAATAAGGCTAACTATTACTTTATTTACTTTATTAGAATAATGAGAAAATATGTGTATCGCTGAAAAGTGTTGAGAGGAAGTGATACAAAATTTTTAGACACATTAGAAAACTGTTTCTACTGAAATATTAACCCTTAGCACTCCAATGGCTTCTCTGAAGCGGCATTAAGAATTGGCAAAATATTATTCAAAACAATTTTTACATTACAATGTTTGTGTTTGAGAAGCTAGTAAAAATTGAAGTGTTGCACGTACGATAAATAGTGACAAATTTGATATGCACGAATGGAAATGAACCACGTACAATGGAATTATTCTAGGACAAACAAATGTCTCGAGTTAGGAATTAAAATTGCTTGGAGTGCAACGGGTTAATAATGACTTACAAAATGAAAAAATGTTGAGAACAACATTGAATACGACACTGTTCTTCATTGATAGTACATAAGGTTAACAGAATTTTTGAAACGAAACCTTTCCCATATGGATTGAATACATTACTCCAGTGATAATACACAAATTAATTGGTTAAAAGTTTTTCAAATAATGTACATTACAAATAATTTATAAATATTTTTCCATATTAAATAAAATATTAATGTTGTGTAACTTTATGTAGAATAAACGTTATACTGTTGATCCAAAACTCCAGAATGTATATTTATAACGCTTAAATAATTAATACTATAATATGTTTTAGCATGTACAGACTTTCTCCTATATAACTATTGTGTACATTACTGCATTGATTCATTCTGTTCGTATTGTATATTGAGATATGCATATACCCGAGGGTACAAATTTATGGAACACATAAACCGTTCCAATAAAACTGCACAAAAGAAGAATTATTACATGCCCATTAATTCGAAAGATAATAAATTTGTTTACTGATGAGTACTAAGTCGTTGCATACAAAATGCCTGATACCAGGATGCAAATGCTATGAAATGGTTTAATAAAAAAAGGGTACTATTATAGTTTATAGATTTATTATCTATCATTTGAAGATACAAAACTAATCTTTTAAATCAGAAACATCCAAAACGAATCTTTAAATAGAAAAAGCTAAAAAAGTAAAACGTGAACGTTAAAAAAATTCAATTTCTACCTTAGTATTATTGAAAAGCTGGTAACTTTGGCACAGAATATGATGATTACGATAGAGCTTACGTTACCGTTACGGATCGGACATTTCCTACGCAACAATCTAACGGAATAGTTACTAATGGAAATAGATATGCACACTAATTTAATTACACTAATTGTCTTTCCACGATGAATCATAAATTGCTGTAAATTGTTATAATTTCAAATTTGCATTCCTCTATGATTTTGAGTTAGTTATGCATAATCATAAATACTTGTAAATGTTCGATTAAGAAAAGTTAACAAATTTATAAAGCGGTTGTGCTGCTTTTGTGTACGATAAAACATGATTGAAGTGCATTGTACTTTAGTATATTCTAGTATATTATTATATATTCAATACACATTCAATATATTATGCATTCGTATTTTTGTCACACAACACAAAAGTGTCGTACATATCTTGTTTCTCACTGTTAGTGAAATACATTTTCTTGTATTTAGTGAAATACACTTACACTTTCTTAAATTCTTAGTTTTAGTACTCGAGTTACGATACGTGAATTGCTACTGAATGATGAAATGCTTACTCGTACAAATCAGTTTCTGTTATGATAACAATGTCGAAAGGGTGTTTACCTTTACAACATAGTCATGAAGTGTTTGAGTATCTTCTTCAATAAAGACATTTTTTGAAAATATCTCGAGATCTAATGATTTTTTTGCCATGGTAGCCCTAATCATTTTTTACGTAGAATGAACAGTAGAATCGATCTGTGTAAAAAAAAATATGCACTTCTATTTCAAGAAATGATGCAATTGTTAATTGCACATGCACTGCTGCATCTAAAAAAATTTAAAATCCTACAGATATAGTGCTCTGCGAACCATTTATCTTTCTCCTTTAGCATTTTTTCGAAAATGCAATAATAACGGAGTTATGACTTGAAACAATTGCGTGGACCACCCTGTATACATATATGTATTACAAGACTGGATACTGTGCATTTATAACAAAAATGAGTTTGAGAAATTTAAAGCATTAAAACAGTTAAAATAACGTGATGGTACTAATGTATTCTATTTAATGTACTATATTTATTGGAAGAATAGTAATTTACTCCTTGGTTTTTATTCTTTGCAATTAATGCAAAAAATTATTATTGTGTATAAAAATTTGCTATTTATATATCTTGGATATATCCAAAATATTTCATTGCGATACTTTTTATACTTCAACCTTTGTAAAATATTTTCCTTATTAAAACAGCATGTAAATTAAAAAAGTACGTGTGTGCACATAGAAAAGAGCTATACGAAGACCATAAAATCCATTGGAAGTGTATATAAATGAGATTCCTAACCCTTTGCACCCCAAGCAATTTTAATTTTAAAAGCGAAACACTTTTTGACCTCGAATAAAATCTCGTCATTTCCTTTCGTGCCCATCAAGTTTGTTACTATTACTCGTACGAGCAACTCTTCAATTTTTACCAACTTTTCTAATACAAAGATAGTTATCTAAGAACTATTCCCACTAATAGTATGACAATTTTTAGTATCGCCTAGAAGCGCCATTATAGTAGTAAAAGTTAACATTGTATGAAATACAAAAACTTAGAAATGCTATTAAATTCGGTTTAAAACGGGCTATAATACTGTTACGTCAAAAATACAAAGTACCATTTAAAAAAATGGAGGTAGTCTTGACATGAATAAAAAAAAATGTCGAATCGTTTGTTATTGTAATGTATAGCCAATCGGTAAACTGATCGGTGAGAATATTTTTTGTCAGATAACGCAAGTACTTGAAAAATCATTAAAAGTGTTACGTAGGACAACTTGTATATTGTTATAAGTCGATGTAAAAGTAATTACTTTGATAATGTATCACGATTCTTGAAACCAGCTCGCTCTATAATAATTTATCATATGAGCACGCATCATATCGTGAATATAAGAATTTTCATGACGTCGATGACGTCACAACGCCATGATTCGTACGGAAGATTCTAATAATTATTATACGGTATCTCATAGTGAATCATCGGGACAGAAGTGACTTGTAGTATTAAGAATGTACATCTGGTTCATGTCAGATCATTAACCAACGACCCGTCGATCGTTCGCCATAAATTGAACATGATCGTTAGCAATAACAATAATTTCTTTCTGACAGAGTTTCTCGCCCTTTACTAGTTTCCTGGCCATCACCAAGTTTCGTTAGTTCCCCTTTTGCTTTTCGCTGCCCTCAACGCTGCTCTTTGTGTATTTTTTGCCAACGCTCTCTCGTGGTGCGCTTCGCCCATCAAGCGTTCTTTCTTCGTGACTGATGGGCAACGATGATGAAGCGACTTGGAAATTTGTAGGACACCGGTTTCTCGTCGTGACGTAGGAAACTCCGGACCGAAGGAGAATAAAAAGCATCGTGCATCGAAAACGCTGAGCCAAGAGTCTTTTGAAGTTCCAGTTTCGTCGAGGATCGTCTGGCGATTACCTTTTCACGGGCTACGACCCTCAGGATTTGTAGTTGAGCAACTGGAGATTCGATGCGCATTTTGCTACAAGCTATATTACCGTTTGAGGAAATATCGTTACGTTTACTCTCCACGATGCGACACTGAGTGATTAATTTCTAATGAACATTTCGAATATTTCTGCGCATATATCACCTACGAATATACATATGAATTAGGCCACACGAGTTACTAAATACTAATATCTTTCCTTTTATAATTATTGGAGCTATGAAAATATTTTCTATATAAGTTACTAAATATTAATATCTTTTCATTTGTAATTGAGCCGTTTATTTTGTAAGCGGCCTAAGTACATTTGTCAATTATTTCCCGTTGCCCGTGGTTACATGTACAACTTCAAGTTATCAATCAATAAAGCATTTAAGGTTACTTATATTCCGAGTAAATACGATAATTCTGGACACATAAGTTTTCAGAGTTAGATCAATAATTGAGCCGTTTATTTTGAGAGTGGCCTAAGTCCATTTATACTTAAATTAAGATATTTATCATTGATAATGCCCGAAGGCAGTGATGAAGGTAATTTTAATTAATTAGTATTTAACAAGTTAACCTCAGTTTTTGGAAAATTGTATTAGTTGAATAATCACTAAAACAAGATCAGGAACAAGTATCACGCAATTCAGCTTATTATTTCGCTTTTTCGTTCGACTTGCAAAAAGCATTACCTTATCCAAAATTGACTACTCCAGTATCATATTATAAACGCAATATGTACGTTCTAAATTTGGGTATCCACAATTTTCATAATGATAATGTTCACATGTACGTTTGAGATGAAACTATTGCATCAAGAGGTGCTCAAGAAATAGCCTCATGCATCCTAAAACATGTTCAAAATTTAAGAAGTGAAAGACACATTATAGCTTACAGTGACATGTTACAGGGCAAAATAGAAACATTAAAGTAGCTTTTCCATTTTTAAAAACTATTTGACCGTGAAATTATAAGTGATATAATTTATTATACCAATATATATGCACTGCAGTGTGATCAAACAAAGGGCTTCTAAAAATAAAATATTCCAAATGCAAAGTACATCTAAGTTTAACGCCAAGTGCAAATTATGTTATCGAATTTCATGCTTAAGTTTTTATGCATAGAAGTGCAAACATCGTAAGCCATTATTACTGCAAAGTTACAAACTGACAAATTATAATAAAATTGTTTAAATTGGTAAATTTCTTTTAATATTTCCTTCTATTTAAGAGAAAAATTCAGCCCATAGAGGGTGAAGAAAAGAAATGGATGTCGACATATTATATATATATCTTGTGTCATAAAATCAATTCAAGGAATTTTTATTTTACTTAAAATCTCACAATCTATTTCTTGTTAATTTGTAAGTGTAAAGATAAAGTTATAAAGTTACTAATAATTGAATTAATTACTAAAAGTAAATCCCTTATGAGAAAACACAAGAAAGAAAGAAATTAATATAAAAATGTCTCATTGAAATGATAGGAAATTACATACTCTTATGTTAAACAATAAAGAATACTTCAGTCATATATTTATTATCAGCAGATACATGTTTCTTCCTTGTACAAATCCTCAAATGTATTGTAGTTGCTTATTCATCAATTTTATTTTTATAGTAAAAGAATTTTTAAGAATTACATGTTATATTTACTTTTGCATGTGTTAGAATAACCTGCTGACGTTTTGGTCTGTTGTATTTGGTCGGAGGCTAGCCACATGCATGTGCCAACGACAAGTTTTCGGTCATAATATTCTTGAAAACAAGGCCTCAAATAAAAAGTTTTGTTGTACGTTTTCGACTTACTTTTTCGTATAAAGTAACCCTTCTATTGTATCACGATTCTCAATAGACTATATATATATGATTGTATGAATATGCGAAACTCCCGAAAATGGTACACGTCAAATATTTCCCTACGCTCCGTTTGCAAACGAAGTTTCATTGTAATCAGAGTACATGAGTTGGGTAATGTTTGCAATTATTATTTTCTCTTGTAGTTTATTCCATAATCTTCCTGGTACAATTCATTTTGGTATAACTTGTGTATTAATTTCGTAATACTTTTCGGTATGAATAAGATATGTAACTTTCTTCGTAAACATGATCTTACTACCAATCAACGATTACGTTAATGTTAATAAATACTACAAATGCATGTTTAAAGTTACAGTATTTTAGTTTTTTATTCACGCGTTACTGATAGATCCATATATTCAGTTGTCATTTAAATATACAGATACAGCAACCACACCTAAAGGGGAAGAAAACTGTTAACTTCGTTTCTCAAGCTTAGAAGTATGACAATGAACATTAAAAGATGCATGAAAATATCGAAGCAAATAAAATTTTTATTGTAAATTCTGTAAACTAATTTGCGTTGCATTTGAAATTTAACTGAAGTTTTAGTATCTTTTCTAATATTCCAAATATTTAATATTTTGAATATTTTAACTGAAAAAGACTACAAGTTTAAATACACCTAATAGAAACAATTGACGTGTAGGCATTAAATTTCGAGACATAAGTTCATGCGACGAATGTGTTTTTGGTGGTTTTGAATGAATTTTTAAGTGGCGGTTTTTAATGTTAACTACAGAAATTGAATAGTGATAATATCTACTATAAAGTGTAAGAATGTATTTATCAAGAAGGTGAAAAGACGTTATGGAACGAGAGTATGATAACATTTTTTCGTAAACTTTCAAAGTATGTTACTTTCATTCGAATAGTAGAACAGTAACCAGTATGAATTTATGGGACGACCTAACACTTGATTACAAGACCAACGTGCAAGTACTCGCGTATTGTAATTCTTGTTTCTGTATTTAACTTCTTTGGAGACGAACTCTCTAAATTAGAAAGAAGAGATGTACAGGGTGAGGCGTCTATAACAAACCACCTGAACACCTCGGTTGTTGCTGAGAATAGGGAAACTATGTCATATGAAACTTCCTTGATTTCGAGGGTGGCATAATACTATGTTAATAGTTTTTGTTTGTAGGTGGACGTGCAGAGGCAGAGTTTGTGGACGGATGAATGTACGTTCACCAAAAATGGTATTTTTAATCGTCATAATGAACATACATGGGCAAGAAGAAATCCATTCCTTAGGAGGAACATACATCACCAAATAAGGTACACTATTAATGTACGGTGTGGGATTTTAAATACCAATATTATTGGTCCATACTTCATCGATGGTGCCTTAAACGGAGAAAAATATCGGCACTTTTTGGAATTTGAATTGTCATATCTTCTCGACAACATTTCTCTCCGAGACAGGCTAAATTGTAAATACTTTCAACAAGATGGTGTACCGGCACACAACTTACAAGTGGCCATGCGGTTTCTAAAAAATAAGTTGTGCAATAACGTTATCGCAACAAATACATCAATACGTTGGCCAGCCAGTTCACCTGATTTAAGTCCCCTTGACTTTTTCTGTGGGGTTATTCGAAAGATAGAATTTATTCAAAACCCATAGATTCTGTAGAGAATCTGAGAGAAAGAATCATACTGGAATGTGCAGCAATAACTGCAGATAATTTAAACGCAGTTATGCAAACAATAAAAAAACGTTATCAGAAATGTTTAGAATGTAATGGAGAAGCGTTTGAGCACCTTCTTCAATAAAGACATTTTTTGAAAATATCTCGAGATCTAATAATTTGTTTGCCATGGTACCCTAATCATTTTTTACGTAGAATGAACAGAAGAATCGATCTGTGTAAAACAAAATATGCATTTCTATTTAAAGAAATGATGCAATTGTTAATTGCACATGCACTGCTGCATCTAACAATATTTTTAAGGCCTACAAATGTAGTGCTCTTCGAACCATTTATCCTTCTCCTTTGGCATTTTTTCGTAAATGCAATAATAACGGAGATATGACTTGAAACAATTGCGTGGACCACCCTGTATATGTATTTCTACGTATACGTTATCTAATAGGGCATATCAATGCGCGTACAGTGACTTATGATATAAAATCATAGATAATCGTTCAATGTCAAACTGCGATGGAAAATGTCTACAGTGGCTCACGAAAGTATTCGAATACTCTTTAACACTAGAACTATCGAACTACTCAAAATGACTAGTCCCTAATTTTATCTTTCACAATTATGGAAGTTATAAAAGTATTCTGATCAGAATGTTTCAAATGAACTTATTCATTAACGCAGACATTGCTATGAAAACCGTACGAGGTCTTAATAAATGCAGTTTGGTTGTTATTACAAAGCAATATAAATCAGCAGCATTTATTACTATGATTCTAGTGTTAAATCTAAATGCCTGTTTTAAGATTGGGCCAAACGTCTCGACATATTTTGGGCACTTAGATGCATTGATTTACTAAATGATATGCGAAAAGGATTTTGGAAAAGTTGTAATGAATTATATGACAAATAAAAAGGGAACTTCTTAAATATTTTCTATTTGAGACACGTACTAAAAACTTAAAAAACTCATCTTCTAGATCTACGATAGTTACACATATGCAGAAAAATTCATTTAAATCGATCGACGTAAACACAAGCTACATGCCATCGAAAATGGTGAAAATCGCAGTTCTTCACGATTCTTGATCAGTTTCTGCATAAACTAAACAAATTCCTACATCCGTCTACGCGTGTCGTTTTTTTTCTGCGTTAATCGATTTCGATCAAATTTTCAGATGGGACAGAAAATCACGAATGGTTCGCATGTTTCCCAGTCAAAGCATCTTTATATTTTTCAAAATGGAAGCAACAAGTGTACGATGAAATATCAACAACCAGAGAAGAGATGAAGCAGCGTATAACAAGAGGTTGCTCCGCGATCAATACAAACGAAATTCAACATGCTACGTCTATCCTCGTCGCAACGCTTTAGGGCATGCATCGATGTTCAAGGTCATCATTTTGAGCATTCAGATTAACAGTGTAATGTCAGGTAAGTAAATCAGCGAAGTGTTTCATCACTTCTCCGAAGTAGAATATTTTTCATCGCACTTAATCTTCAACGATTTTGAGTAACCTTGCATAGATCACTGTACGTGTCATAAAATACCCTATTAGATTATATATAGAAAAGTAAATCATGTTTATTTAAAAAAATGGAGTTGGCCCATCTACAAAAAGCAATTAACACTAGAATTACCAAACCAGTCAAAATGAGTGGTCCTTACTTATTTCTTTCGCAATTACTGAAGTTATAAAAACGTTTTCATTAATAATTTTCCGATGTACCGCTTTAATGAACCACACGGTCCAATAAAAATTTAATGAAGTTTGGATAGATGTAGTTTTGTTATTCTCACAAAGCAATGCATGTCGTTTGATTTATTATTCGGTAGTTCTAGGGTTATTAAGAACATATTTTTTTTACTAGTAATAGCAATCGAGTTATTTAAAGGGTCTGTTTTAGATGACTCAATGTGTACAATAATTTCCTGTTTCATTAAAATATTTCATACAGCAAATTTTTCGTTTCTATTTCAGAGAGAATTTGGTGTTTTATAACAAATAAACACTGACCGAAAATAAACATCTATTGCTAAGTTTTTAGAAAAATTACGATAACGGTATACTTTGGTCTTACAGTCCCTATAGATCATCTTGCAATTAGTGCACACAGATTACAAATATTGTGTCAGAGTACGATACAATATTGATAAGAAGGAGAAGTTAGGTGTTTTAAAATTGACGAAACACAGGTCGGTATTAGTTAATCTTGCAGTGGCGTGTTTAAGCATAACAACCCCTAGTTGTTTTGTTATATGTTTTGCTATAATAAAAGTCTAAATCATAGAAGAATGTTATTAAGAGTGGAATGTGGTCTTTAAAACTGATCTACCTCGATACGTGTTAAATGTGCTTACCTCCAGAGAGATATTCCAGATTTTTTATTAGAATAGGTGAATACCATGAATGTTCACCTATTGAAGAAAATTTTGAATCAGTCTCGCGGCCTCAGTTTAACCCTTAACAGCCGAGAAGCCCCGCTACGGGAACATAGCACTTATGCTATAGAAAACGAAAGGCACCGCTACGGGTACATGAACAAAGGCTATGGCCGGGTTTGTAGGTGATTTTCGCCCCCGACGGTATTTTGATCGAGCTTGGAATATGTCATAGCCTACCCAAAAAGACCCCTGTATGCCAAGTTTCAGCCCCATATCTCATCTGTAAGGGTAGTTATTGAGAAAAATAAAAAAACGCTTTCTTGGCCTATTTTCCCTATTTATTAACTAACTAATAAATTAAAAATTCTAAAAAAATTCTG
>CM052089.1:4836516-4847050 GCA_028453745.1 Agapostemon virescens
CGTTTTTTTATTTTTCTCAATAACTACCCTTACAGATGAGATATGGGGCTGAAACTTGGCATACAGGGGTCTTTTTGGGTAGGCTATGACATATTCCAAGCTCGATCAAAATACCGTCGGGGGCGAAAATCACCTACAAACCCGGCCATAGCCTTTTCATTATTACAAAAATGTATTTAAACGGCATTACTTTATTATTTTATTACTTTATAATAAGCGAGTATTAAAAAAAAATTCTCGGCCGCTAAAGGTTAATATCTAGCAATAGATTGAACTTTTTTACGTCAGTTTATCTCGTATCTCCGGCAGCAAACTGTTCCATTTGGATTCACAGACCGTTTATATCGAAGCTGGCGCGCTGTTGAGACCGTATGAATTCTAATCGTGTTTGAGAAAACAGCTTATGTTTCGGAACTAAGATATGACCGAAAGAGAAGAAACTTATGGCGTTGGTCAAGCTATAACGTAGGTTTTTCTACCACGCTAGTATCAGCATTCTGCAACAATGTTTTGAGCTGGATAAAGACTGTATAGTCCAATGTTTGTTCTGGCCTTCATTTGATGTGTGGTAAGAAATTGGGAGCAAGGAACGATTACGGTCTTCTTGCTAGTCTTATCTAGAATACCTGGAAGTACGAACAAAGCCTGGCCCTAATGCGATCGATACACCGCGCCGGCTAGCGAATGATGTCTTGAAAGAGAATTAAAAGTTATAGACGAATTTCAAGTTGGATTGAAACTATAGTGATCACATTTCGAAACGGTCACTGTAAATCACTGTCGAAGTTCAACGACCAAGTTCACATAGCAATGGACCATTTTAGTTTTATCACTTACACGGATAAATTTAAATTAACCCTCTATGGGTCGAAATTTTTCCTTAAATATAAAAATATGTATACAACCGAAAATTAACAATTACAAACCTATATACGCAGATTAAAAGAAATTTACCAGTTTAAACAATTTTATTATAATTTGTAAGTTTGTAACTTTGCACTAACAACGGCTTACGATGTTTGTACTTCTATGCATAAAAGCTTAAGCGTGAAATACCATGAAACAGTTTGCACTTGGCGGTAAAGATAGATGTACGTGGCGTTTGGAACATTTTATTTTTGAAAGCCCTTTCTTGGATCACACTGCAGTGTATATGTATTGGTATAGTCAATTACAGTGGCCTCAAGTAAAACTCGGACAGTAGACAATTTTCTTGTAGATATGTACATATGTTTTATGCTATTTTTATTTGATATTAATACTTTGTTGGTAGTCTTTTATTTGCTCTTACAGCTTTTAATCGATTCGGCATGTATCGTACTAGTTTTTCGCAATATGAAGGATTAATATTTGCCAATTCCTCTTTTAATGTGGCTTTTCAATTTTTCTTCTAAGTACGCCCATAGATGTTCGATTACATTCAAATCAGATGATCGAGCTGGAGTTTCGATTACATGTGGGCAATTATAAAGTAACCATAGATGAACATTATGAGCCGAATACGTTGGGTCATTGTCCTGGTAGAAACTGTAAGAATCGGCAATACCTAACTTTTCCACACTATCCCTTAAATTGTTCTTCAAAATTTGTAGACATTTTGTCCGATCCATGATCCCGTCAATAATGTGGAGATTTCCTGGTCCAGCAGTTGACATGCATCCCCACACCATTATTGAACCTTCCCCATATTTAACAGTAGGTCGTAAATTCTTTTCCTTGTACTCCTCATTAGGTTTCTTCCAAACATAAGTTTGTCTATCGGATCGAAAAATGTTAAATTTACTCTCGCCTATATATAAAACTGTCCTCCAAAATGAAAAGAACGATTTTGAACGATTTCTTTTACTTGCAAATGGTTTCTTCTTAGCAACTCTCTCATTAAAATTATTTTTTCTTAATATAATCCTCATTGTTTCTGAATTAGCTTCGTTTCTTAAATGTATTTTAGCTTCAGTAGCTAACTTCGGGACACTTAATTGTGGATTTTTTTAAATTTGTCGTACGATCCAACGCTCCTTGAATTCTGTGAAAATCTTTCGTTTACTTAAGTTTGGTTCATTTTCCACATTATTTCTGGATGTAAAGCGTTTTATAATATCATGAACTGTAGAGTGACTGCGTTTCAGTATTGATGCAATATTTTGTACAGACAAACCGTCTCTAAATTGACTTATAACAGTGTCTAATGACGTTTGTTCACATTGTCTAGCGATTTTGAGAAATTAAAACAAAATTTCACAGAAACTAACGGCTTACGTCAAGTAAAACCTATATAAAATGAAAGTATATAATACACTAAATAAATAATACACTTAAAGTGATAGAATAGTCGAAAAATAAAATTTAATAAAATGTGGAACTCAAATAAACTGTAAATCTAATTAAATGTAAATCCCCATGGTTGGATTGAAATTCATACTTTTGTAGCAAATACAAAATATAAATTAACCGCGATTACTGACAAACTGTGAAGATTGAATTACGATTGATTTCGTAACGGCAATTTCTTCAGACTGATTAATATTCAGTCAATAGTACAGCACTGCTAATGACCTCCGATATTGGAAGAACGTTGAAACTTAATTAAAAGAAAAATTAAATATAAAAATGTTAGCAATTGTTTTCTTCCTTGTCGATAGCGGAACACTCTTAATCGCGCCGGAAAGAAATGGAAAATATACTTCTTGTTTCATTTTTATACGAAGTGGATTCATTGAGGAATATCGAAACAAAAAGTTGGAACTCGAGCGAGCTGTAGAACTCTCAACTGAAAAATTGTGAAACTTTTCAACATATTCGCCCCGCCATTTAATACGAGGATGGACGTCTGAACGTGGTGCCGCGGGTAACGTCCAAGTTTCGAACTTGTTTAAAGTTCAGCTGCGGTCCTATCAATTGCACAAAAACTTTCTTTCCGCCTCTCCTTTCTTTTTCTGATTTTTGATATCCAGGGTTCACCGCCAGAAACTTTCTTTCGTGTCACCTTTTTTATATCGACAGTTGAGTCTTATACTTCGTTTTAGTTTATGTACATATTCAAACTGGAAAAGTTTGTAACACGTTCACGGTTGTTACTTCACTTGACATTAGTACAGCTGACATATTTCCAGATGTTCAATTCATTATCTCAAATTAATTGACATTCGTATTGTCACCATTAAGTTTAACTCTCGACCTACCGAACACTAAACTAGATAAATTTCGTACAACTTTTATGTAAGCATGTGCTTTAATGAAAAAATTAATTTTTAAAGTCATCGCGGAAATACTCATAATTTCAATAATTAACAAGGAAAATATCAGTGAAAAGTCATTTCGACCTGTGTCGATAGTTTTAGTATTATATACGAATCCATGAGGCAAACAATGTCACACTACTATACACAGAGTCCATTATGTACTTTGAAAACGATTCAGTTAGATAACATATGCGATGAAATACACATTGTAAAAGAGGAAACAACGGTGAACTTAGTTAACCCTAAACAACTAACACGGGAATATATTCAGATGCGAAAATCCGATTTTGATGAAACTTATGGGAGCTTATAGCTTTATTGTTTAAACAAAAGACTTTTGTTAAAATTTTCTTGCGCGATTACATTTCTCATTGAAAAACACAATTTAAAAAAAAATTCAAATTTTTTCGATCTCTGATTTCCGAGATATCTCAAAAATACCCCAACTTTGAGGGCAGTTTTCACCCCTTCAAAGTGGATGGTTGCCGATTATAAAAAACTATAAGCTCCCATAAGATTCATCAAAATCGAATTTTCGCATCTGAATATGATCCCGTGTAAGTTCATGGTTAGATACAAACGCGCCCAATAGAAATACGAATGCAATTGAACAAGTTTTACTTAATAACAAAAATAATTAATCTTTCAAAAATACTGGTTGAGGTCTGCAGCTGACAATCCAGGCACTTTATTTATTTTACCATCGAATGACCTTAAATTCAAAATATAAACCCACTCAATGATGAAACATTGTGAAACGTTAAAATATTGATCTCATGCAATACACGTGATAACGCACATTATTAATTATATTCATTCATATTCAGACTAATTCTAACGCGCCTAATTCGATACGTGATACACATTACAATGTGCTAAATTTGACAAGCGCAGAAATTCCTGCGCATAAGATTTTACAACGCGACAAATTAAAATTTATTTAGTTGGCAACGCAACATATTAAAAAATTTTAAAATCGGTGAAATTGTTGTAGATGATAATTGCAGAATATTTCACAGAACACATGAGTTGCAAATTGATTATAAAAGTTCAAGTGAGTATGCAACATAGGCAGCTAGAAAAATCGAATTTTGTTTTCTTCATTTATGCTTTTAAATGTGTAAAATATTGTAGTAAAATAATTTTTTTAATTAAAAAATAGTGAAGTTATAACACGGAAATAAATTATACTTCTACATTACAGAAAGGGTAAATTAAACTACAAACGCTCTTTTATCGAAACTGTCTTTTCTCATCTGGCACCGAGTAAATCCCCCAAAAGTATTCCTCCGATTCACATATAGTTTCAACACATTGCTTTTTATAAAACCATATTTAACACTAAACCTACTGTTAGACATACAGCTGTTTACCCGTCCAACTATTAGAATCTCTAGGTAGCGACTCATGCGATAAGGGTGAATCACTTATTTTCGAATGCGTCATCTCTCTGTCCGTCATCTGTCCAAAATCCAAGCGAAATCCAAATTAGTCACCCCGTAGCTAAGAGCTAGTTATCTCCCCCTCTACTTTTTCGGTTTACTACAACATGTATAAAGGCCCCGAAAAACCCACGGCAGAGCAGATCAGAACGGACCGTGTACTTTACGTACAGTCCGCGACAATAGAATAGCACACCCCGTAAAATTTGTTAATTCTTATTTATTAAAGTATAAACATATAATTTTGAATATGTAGACAGGTACACATAAGTGATGAACACCAAATAGCACTAAGTTTCTATATACAAGGATGGTCCTTTTTGTTTCATCTGCAAAAATATATATATCTTGATAAACTGGTGCGACAAAATAATAGCACATTATTGCAATTAATTAACATTTATGCATACATACGAAGGGAACTCAATACTTAATATTTTGTAGATCCTCCAGAGTTTTTTATAACCGAAATTATTCGCTTTGGAATCGACTTGAATAATTTTTTAATCCTTTTCTGCTTCATTCGTTCCCATTCGAGTGCAATGCACTCTTTTAATTCGTTTACGTTATTAAACTGTTTCCCTTCAGCATAAACTGCTCTAGCAAGGTCTCCCCAACAGTTTTCTATAATATTCAAGTCAGGGGAACGAACTGGCCATTGCAAGACTTGAATATTTTCCGTCTCGAAGAATGCTTTCACAACCTTTGCGGTATGAACCGCTGCATTATCCTGCTGGAATATGTGTTTTTCCCCAGAAATTCTGGTTGCGTGTGTGGTTATTTGTTCACGGATTAACATTAGATATTTCACGCTGTTTATTTTTCCACTGATAAAATTAATATCCGTCTTTCCATGGTAGCCGATACCGGCCCACACCATGACTCCTCCGCCATCCATCTGGCGACGGATCAAAAACATTTTTTCTTTACGTAAATCGTGGTAATAATAACTCCACCCGTCAGGTCCATCGAGATTAAACTTCTTTTCGTCAGTGAACATGACTTTTCTCCACTTCTTCTTCCAGTGAGCATGTTGCTCTACGAACTGCAGCCTTGCCTTCTTATGCGCTTCGGTTAGAGGCGGTTGTTTTACGCTTCCTTCGCTGCAGGTGCTTAGATCTTTGCAGGACACGTTGCACATTTTTGACGTTTGTTTGTACGCCTGCTGCTTCAGCAATCTGCCTGGTAGTCATTGGTGCATTCGATGCTGCCCTTAGAATAGCACGTTTCTCTCGTGCTGATAGTGCCGCAGGTCGTCCAGGACGTTTTGTATTACCGTATTTCTCGGGGTTTTTCAAATAATTCATGACAACCTTCCGGCTTCTATGAATTACTTTCTCAATCTTTGAAATAGAAACATTTTCTTTAGATAGTGTCATAATTGTTTTCATTTCATTATCTATTAACTTCTTTCCACGACCCGTTTTTTTAGAAGTTTTCGGCAATAATTCACCACATTATATATCAAATACTTAGCCACTTTCCTTTGCTCGTGTTCAACTGAGAAGTGAGAGTGTAGCATGTGTGCTATTATTTGGTCGGATTACGTTTCCATGAAATCTACCAAAACAACGATTCTAAGAATTTAGGGGCAGTGTTTACGTGTCAAAGTCACTAAGATGGATATATAAGAAGTAACTCAAGAAGCATATGGATTGAACGCTCTCATTTCTGTTCTATTTTTCAAATACTACGAAATTTAGAAGGTGTGCTATTCTATTGTCGCGGACTGTATAGGAAAATGATAGAAATGCTGTTGCTATTGGAAGAAGTGGAAATAGAGCTTCAATTCAAGCTAATCAGAAAAGGGACGCATTTAAGATGTTCTTTTGGCAGAACAAAATCTGAGTCATACTTTGTAAATATTGTTGTAAATATTATGTAAGATGAAGATAAGGAAAATGAAATTATACAGAATAATGGAACGAAGGAAGAAGAGAGAAAATGTCGATCTTCACCGCTCCACTATAACCGTACCCTAACAAGTTTACCTCCAAAATAACGTGCCAGTTTGTGAGCGTTACGTAACCCCGAAAATCGTTCTAAATATATGTTATTGGTTAAGGTCAATGTTTGTAAGACGCAAAACGGGTGGCGATTCTCGATATCTGAATATGCGACGAGCGATTCAACGAGCGTCGTCCACATTAATATTGGACGGCTAGTTCAATGTTTTCCAGCGGACCGTGTTACAGGTCCGTTCCGTAATGGTCAGCGTCAAGCTTCGAACTGCCATACTCCTAGTTTGGAGTTTGGTAAAGGTTTGGATAAATGCGTTTTCCAGCCCTTTTGGTATCGATGGAGATCCGATAAAATCGTTAAAAGAACAAAGTTAGGGCGTGTTAATGATAGGAATGGGCCAAGTGAAATATTGTGTCCAGGAATTTGGAAAAGGAGTTCAGTGGGATACGACATCTTTGCGAAGATCGGAAAATTTCTGAATTCTGCAGTGTTCTTCCTTTAACACTTTCAATGCCTAACCAACAACGTCGAAAATTCTACAAAATGAAAATAATGAAGGAAAAATTGAAAATTGATGACAAAAATTGAAAAATTGAGACCATAAAACGTATGTCACATAATTATCAATCAACCTTCTTGTATTCTTTAGAACTCAATTACATTTAGTGCAACGAATATATTGACATACAAATTTGATTTTATAAATAGACAAATTATTCTATTACCAATATACGGGTGATATGACAGGCAAAGCGTTAAAGAATAAAAATTACATGTTGAAGCTCTTATGAAATTTCATATTGAGGTTGATGCCGATGGACGTAAAATCAATAAATTAAGATGAAACTGTAGGGCAACTCCTATTGGATAAGGGATCAAGAACGAGATCATAATATCAAGAGCGCATGATAGGACCGTCATTGAGAGCGCTAAGGGTATGCTACACGAATGGGAACTGTTCCTGTATTTATGGTCTGAGGCTGTCTGCACAGCTGTATACTCGAATAACAGGATGTCGTCAGAAACGATTAACGAAGTTACACTTCATGAGGAATGGTATGGATCGAAACCCATAGCCACTTATTTAATAATCTTTGGCTGTGAACACTACAAACACATCCCTGAGGAACAATACATGAAACGGTTGTGACGGTGAAATGCATAACTCGGTGAAAGGATGCACGATAGGCTATAGGGACAATAGCAAAGCATATAGAGCAGAAGCAAGTTATTAAATTAATAAGTTAAATCATGTAAATTAAATCAGTAAATCCTTCACTGTTCTACACATATGTAAATTTTATTGTAGATGATTTCTGTGCCACGTATACCACCGGTAGTACATGATGACATATTTATTTAATACGCTCAAACAAAGAATCAAACAGATCAAAAGAATAAGACATTGTAAAAGATGCAGTATACAACGAAGCAAATAAGTTTGTAGTAATATATCAATTTTTACTTACATTAAATGGACGGTATGAAAAGTCGAGTAAAAGTAACTTAGCACTGAACGTGTTAACTTTGTAACTTTATTATTATAATCATCAGAATCTGAACTTCTATGCAAAATAGATTGAATAATAATATTGTTAACACTCATACGTTCATCGGAAACAGTTGTATGAATGATTTAAAAATGATATTTCACACATTTTTCTTTTTCATTTTGAACCAACAAATTGTTTCATTTGTTGGGATCCAGGTGAGAAACGTAGAGATCGATTTGTACTCTTACAAATATATTTCGGACGTTTCAAATATACAGCTCTGGATACTTCGCGGAAACAAAATGACCGACTGTCACGCAGAAGAGGTGTAGAAAAAAATGAGCTTGCTAATTCTAGGGATCCGCGTACTTATACCTAGAAAAGCGGAAGGGAAAGGGCAAGGATGAACAAGCCTTAGGGCTGAATCCTGACCGTCGTGATTCAGGGTTCGGAGGTGATTCAGTGCCGAGAATGCTCGAAAACATCTGAGTCATTAGGCCAGCGCGGTGTTGGCGGTTATCATAGATTGGTCATCCAACACATTTGTAACGTTACATTTTAAAGAAATACATCTCAAAACAGAACTACAGAGAGATCAATCATTTGAGGAACGTATGTGGCTGTTGCATCCTACCACACTACCTTAGTTCTAATTAGATTTATTATTACTATCGTTGTTAGCGTCATATTGTATACCAACAACAATCCATGACCATTACTTATTACTGTCTGTAACGTCTCTCATTGCCCAACAATAGTAGAAGACGGATGAGTTCACGTTCTCCAAATAGAGGTAAAACAACGACACTCAGTGATGATTAAAAACAAAGAACTTTAATAAATGCTTCACTCGAAGAACGGACAACAATGCAGTAACGAATGTAAAAGGACAAGTACAAAATTAACAAGACGAGATACAAATGGACCGTTTATTTTGAAAGTGATGCAAATCCATTTTCTTCTGTTTCGAAAAAATTAAATGTTAGCAGATCTGACAATTAAAAAATATAGGTTAATTATGTGAAGTCTGGGAATGTTTGTACTAATTTATCAATATATAATTTGATTATATAAATTTCTTTTAGACGAATTTAACTAAAATAATATATATTTCCAGGCTGCAAATGGACTTACACCACTTTCATAATTAGTCAATTGTAAATATCATTTAATTTCAATTTTGAAATAACAAATATCACTTAAAATATATTTCATATTAATCCAATTTTGTTTATAAATAATAACAAGAAATAAAATAGAATTAGTATTTTTTATATTGAACGTTAATTACATTTATATATTGTTAAACTTAACACAAGATATTGGTATTATTAATTATTTATGCTCTTCATGTGGCAGTGTTTTGAAATATTCATGATGCGCAGGAGGTATATAAGGTAATAGCTGCTGCATATCCTTATATTTTTCGTATGTAATAGGCCTGGCATCGTGATACAAAGGCGCAAGGGCGATTTTTTCAAATTTTGGCGGTCTTCCCTGACATGTAGGTGATAAACTTAGAGTCTTAAATTCTGTATCCTCCATTGATGTTTTATATAAAATAGTATACGGTGCACTTTTGCAAAATCTGATCCAACATATTTGCAACCAATTTACTTTTTCTCCATTAGTGTTTCTTCTTATCCGTTTTTTAATTGCGTTTTGTAGATTTTCTGTTGAAACGAAATTCTCTCGTCGCATTTCGTGTAAAATAAATTTATTATGTTGTCTACATTGGTTTATAACGTCCTAATAATCCTGTGGTGTGTACAGGAAATTCTTTTTTCGTAATGCCATTTTTTCTGTCTATGGAAATTGGACTTACACCACTTTCATAATCAATGGTTACGCAATTTCTTTTACCGGCCCATTTTAAATTGAACAATGCATAGGCATTTTTTAAGATATTAAATACTAACTAGTTATAAACGAAAAGTTAATACTAAATTAAGCATAAATTACGTCATATTTCATTTTTTTTTTAAAAAAAAGGACCTACACCACTTTCAAAATAAACGGTCCAAATGATAAAGACTAAAAATGAACAGATGAGATATAAATATAAAAAGACGACAAACAAAATGTAATAGACGTTACTCGTGAGCGTTACAAAGACCACATAGATTTACTAGCACTCGTCAATGAGGCAGAAACATCATCCACCAATGTAGTGAGAGTATCGTAAAGTAACAGACAGTAATAACAAAAGAGGATTTTTCCTTGATAAATGTAGTAACATTTTTTAATGCTTCTAATGCCTTTACAATTATTGATGAGGAGGAAACATCGTCCACCAATGTAATAACAGTATCGTATAGTAACAGACAGTGATAACCAAAGAGAATTTTTCCTTGATAAATGTAGTAATATTTTTTAATCCTTCTAATGCCTTTACAAT
>CM052089.1:4852050-4867604 GCA_028453745.1 Agapostemon virescens
TGGACATTTCAAGCGTATGTGTTTCCCATCAATTGCACCAATTACATTCGGAAAATTCCAAATATTATAAAAATCTAATGCGATTCTCAAAAAATCGTTTACAGTTGGTGATTTCATGTGAATGGGCTGCAGACATTCCCATAATAAATGTACCATTGACTCTATAATGTTTCTGACGGTAGTAGAGCCAAGTTTAAATGTTAACGCAAGATCTCGGAAGCTTCTACCAGTCGCAAGGAATCTATTAAACAATAGTAAAAAGTAAGTTGTTCAAAAAAGAAATGGAATTTCAATTAATTCTCATCTGTATCATTAATTATTTGTGTTACGAATGTATTCAAATCTTAATGATTAAAAATTATTGAAATATAAAAATGTGTGATTCATTTTATATAATACGGAATTAGCTTCACTTACCTTATGGTAATAACTAAGCGTTCATCAATACTAATTTTAATAAAATTACTCCATTGGACATTCATTCTTGGACGTACCAATTCCATAATCTGATCGAATGTTACGATCGACATTCTAAAATATTTTTTAAATTTATCCGGATGCTGTCTCAATTTAAAATATAAACGATTAAATTCTCCACTTTCTTTATTTTTATTAATATAATGGACCGACCACTTCCTTATTCTGCGCCTCACACAATTTGATGTTAATATATAATATTTAGTAAGAATATTGTCGGCCAACAGGAGCTTTCGAAGTCTTCGTGACGACATTTCGATGCATACTAAAGAAAAAGTAGATGGTTTGTTCCTCGTTGCTATCCGCGTCACTATAAACACGCACCGTATCGCTTTGCTCACCGCACAGCTCTTTTCTCCGCTACGCTCTCCTCGCCGCTCCACTATAACCCCGTACTTAGAAAGTCCCTTACATTACCGAAAGCGGCCCAGAAATTACGATCCCCTAGAATTACATTCAGTTACGAAAATAAACTTACAGCTTGCGACGCAACACCTTTCTCTATTGATTAGGAAGCATATAAAAAATGTCTATCAAGTTATAGAGCAGATCAAATATTTTTGATTTTGGGGAAAGTTTTAGGCAATTTAGGATTCGTCGCTGGCTCTTCGATGGCGTCAATTGCTTTCACAGATAATTTTTCGTCCCCGACTTTCACGTGATATGTGTCTCCCAAAGTAGAAATTGGATTCTCGAACAGTTTCCTTTGAAACGACATTTGGTCGATACCACCTGGATCCATATACCATACGTCCATGATTTTATTGCAGGTTGTCATCGATTGTAGGAAGAATAAGTGTGATATCTCGTCACCCGGGTTTACCTGTTGGTCAGCTCTGTACCTACTCGTCTCCTACTCGATCACCAATGAATGTTTATCACGTATATTTGTTCTGTTATGTTGATTCTCTGTATCGCGTAAAACAGTACCTAGCCGGTGTTTTAGTTTGTGATAATAATTACACTTGGCAACTTGTATCAGTATATAATGTTTGTTGAACCCTTCACTGTAACTGCATCTCTCCCTAGCTGTAACGTCCCATTCCGTAATTGAGGTCTTGGAATCGTTGCTGGCATTCATATCGTTACTAGAACGTCCCAAGAAGAATCGAGTCATTGTATTATCAATTAATTAGATTATTTTATACTTTTTAAAACTACTATCAAATGCTAGATAGTCACCAATAATGGATGAAAGTAAATTGTGCCTAATGATCTGAATTCTTGTAATAAACTTTGAAACACTTTTTAGAATTACTACGACGCATAGATATTGTCTCCGAAGCATTAAGATCCACAGTGCGATTAGGACTATAACAACGATGTTTAAAATTTTTCATCATAGAACTAATTACTATTAAACGGCTATTTCGTGACCACGAAGGGTGATATCGAACGATTACAAAAGTGTTTGTCCGACTTTCAGAGACGTCGACACCTTTATTGAAAAAGAATGTAACGTTCCGTTCTTTGTGATGGCGATCTGAATGGAGGTGTAAATTCCCGATGTCGCGATTGCGTTTGTAAGACGCGAAACGAGTTGTGATTCTCGATATCTGAGTAAACCGACGAACGATTCGCAGTTTTCTTCGATCCTCACCAATGCCGTCGGCCAAATTAATATTGGACAGCTGTTTCAAAGTTTCCTTGTGGACTGTGCAACAAGAAGCGAAAAGCAAAAGATCTCGCGATGATAGATCCGTGGCAGAACGAAGTATACACTCCGAAACGATAGTGTATTTAACGAGATTCTAAACTCAACTCGAACATTAATCAAAATAGACTTGTCTTCTGACCCGAACGACGGTCAAAAGATTCCAACATTGATCTACTCCAACGATAGTTGACATTGTCTTTATGGCTCGACAGTTTAACCCTTTGCACTCAAATCTGTTTTAACTCCAACCTGAAGGCATTTTTTCTGAGCTAGAATATTTTCATTTTTAAATTTGATTTCATATTCAAATTTTCAAATTTGTTTACTATTTATTTAACAATATTTAACAAATTTTTTGCGAATTTCTTTGACACGAGCATAGCGATGTAAAAATTGTTTTAACCAGTTAAGTGTGTTTGATGACTATATCCGTCATGGAGATGTGGCAGAATTTTGTGTCATGACGATTATATCCGACATGCGTAACATTTTGTTACAATTTGATATTTAAAATGTAATTCTGGCGAAAGCTAAATTATATTCGTAAATTTTAATATGTTTAAAATGTTTAGAGATTAAGACGAAATGAAACAAACAAATGAAAATTATAAATAATTTGACATAGATTCATGCTTCTCTGTACGTTCTGGCTAGAACTCTTGATTTTCGCGACACACATAGATGCGCGCTTTGAAAAGACATCGCCACAGTTAACTGGTTAAACAGTGCTGCATGTATTTTCAGCGGTGCCTGAGAGTCACCGTTCGAGTGCGAAGGGTTAATGTTTTCAACTCGTAAGTCTAAACTGTTCTGATTGTTTTCGACTCGATAGTCAAAACGTGTACGATGCTTTCGACTGGATCTTCAAAGCGGTTCTTATCGCTTTTTCCGAAGTCCGTTTCAAATTAAAGGTGTGGTCGATACGATGCACACGGCAGCTTATTCGTTAATTTTCACTAAAGAGGAGGATCTTCCTCGAACGTTCTTCCACGGTGGAGGAGGGAGCCTCTTTTTCAGGTCGCTGATGTTAATTAAAAATTATAAGAAAGGACGGTACTACGGATTAGTGCAGTGGTGTTCTAAAATCCACGCACGATGGAGCGGATGATTTTATGGCCTACTTATTCTGCAAGACGTTGGAGACGATCAAGAGCCGCGTCGAAGGGTCTCGTTTCGGCCTGATACCGATTGCAGGGCATACGGCCTTTCCACATGTGATTCGAATAGGCATTGTCACGTTTTTTTTAAATTAACCCGTCGGAGAAAATTTGCAAATAAATTGACACGAACAGAAAATTAGTCTTGTTGCTACTGACTACGTATGGAGCCCTGAATATATTACTAGTACCATTATCAACAATATTGACCATAAGATTGATTGACCATTTAGTTTTATAAGTCAGTCGTACAACATTTTTATTTATTTCTTGATTTATGTATGTCTTGAACCAAGCCATTTATTTAGCCAGTGCAGAGTACTTACATGTAGATGTGTTCGGTATTACTTATCGTTAGTTTCATTAGTTTCTAAATTCTTCTGTTGCATTGTTTGAAGAGATTATAAATTATTTTTAATCCTACAGTATCAGGATTACCTAGAAAGGAACCGACATAAAGTGGAAAGCAGCACTTGCTCTTGAGAAGCTTTGATGCCAGTATATTGCGTTCGGTCTTATAATCTGGGTATTGCCATATAATATCGTTGCGCGTTCTGCGCACTTTATGTGGTGCGCGACGCGGCATTCCGTTTATATATAATTATTTATTCATAGATTAGTAATTATTTACAGTAAAATACAATCTGGATTAATTTTATCGAATTTGCTGTTTGATCTGCTCGACAGACAAACTTCGACTACTCTCGATTGTTTGTCGGTACAACCGATCCGTGACAATCCCTATTTTCTATTATTTTCTTAGGTGTGGTTCACCATTAACACGTTGAATGCCACGCGAATTTTGCATGCTTCGAACAAATTTCATTTGTTTCATTTATAGAAATGATCGGCGTTATTGAACAAAATTGCTAGTTACTAAAAACTAAAGTTTTCACCTCGTACTATAATCTGGTTAATTTTGGTAGTAGTGCGTTAATGTTCAATGCTGTTAATTTATTAATAACCGTTCTCAAGCGATGTAACGGTGCCGGTCACCGGTGACCCCCGTGGCATTCAACGTGTTAACACTATAACTACAAAGCAATCAATGCTGCTGATGTATATTGCTTTGTAATAACAACGAGACTGCATTTATTAAGACCTCGTACAATTTTCATCGTAATGTCTGCTTCAATGAATAAGTTCATTCGAAAAATTCTGATCAGAATACTTTAATCATTTCAATAGTTGTGGAAGATAAAATTAGGGACCAGTCTGACTGGACCAGTTTTGACTGGTTCGGTAGTTCTAGTGTTAAATAATTCTTCATTATGGCGACTCCACATGGACAGCCACCATAACAATATAATCCAGGTCTTAGAGTTCTACTCATCAATGACAAGTTGGTTATAAATTAACTATTATCAATGAAGCATTTAAACTGTAACGGTTTAAACGACATCTATTAATAAAAATGATAAAATCTCTGGAAATTCTAGAATACCAAGGATTACTTACATTTTTGTGATAGAATCTGAAGAAGTTTATGCCTTCAACACGTTGAATGCGGAGCCATTTTGCTTAGCCTTCGCGTCACATTTTATTTACCTTTAAACGGAAATAATGCAACTGTGCATAAGCAAAAGACTCGCTTAGCCCATTTGTGCTTTTCTGTTTCAATATTCAAATAGTGCGAATATTTCTTAATATTATGTGAATTGTCTATAACATATTAATTTGTAAATTTGATACCGTCAGTCCCCAGGGACTGACATAGCACTCAACGTGTTAACCAGACCTTACTCTTTAGTGAACGTATTTGCTTGAGATTTGAGATCTTTGGTTAAGTCAGTATTTGGAATCTTGATATCTGGTAGGGAACTTCCTTTAGCCGCTTTTTGGCAAGTAAGTTTACTTCTTCGTTACTCACTATTTCTACACGTGCTGGTACTCAAACAAAACGTAATAAAATCTTGACTCTTAATATTCGATATAAACATAGAATAGTTGATAATGTCGTTCGGTGCGAATCACAGCATATCAGACTGAACTCACGTTGTCGAATTTAGTGGGCAAAGTATTAAGGATTATTATTTTTTGTTATGATTGTTTCCTTCCATTCATGCCCTTTAGTCATTGTGCTAATGACGTTACGCTGGCAATGTAGTTCGCCATGTTTTCTTTAGCATCAATCTTGCAGTTAATGAACGTCTCTATCAATACCTGGCCAGATTGCTCACTTCTTTTCGAATGAATAGTCATTAACCTAGCCCACATTTGCGCTGCAGTTGTACAGGAGATGTGACGCTTGAGTTGATCCAGTTTCAGCCTTCTCATAAGAAAAGCTTCAGCTTCAGCACCTACATCGTCCCGCTCTTCAGTGTTATTATCTGATCTAGGAATCGAACCTAAAGTATGCAGTTTAAGCTTGCTTTCAGACATATCAATTTTAATCCAATGACGCCACAATTAATTTTGCCTATCGAAATTTGGTAGACCATTCATTTTAACATTTTATATTTTTGCAAAATTATTACTGAATTCTCAACCACGAGGCATCTTAATTTTATTTCCATCACAAATTCGAAACGACCACTATTCACATAATTAAAGCTCGATAACTAATAGTTTCCTGTGGTTTGAAAAAGATTTTAATAATAAAAAGTGTAAATTATACAAGAACTTCTTAACCCTCTATGGGGTCGTGTAACTTTCAAGTCACATGTTAATATATTGACATTTTACCAAATGATTCTAGTTTTTCATAAGATAACGTAAACATCTAAATTACATAATGTCTGTGAGGTAACAAATAACAATATTGATAACGGTTGACAGCACTGTCAACCTGAAATATGAACGTCAATGTCTTGCAAGTTGTTTGCAGTTAGAAACCAACGGAACCATCTTGTGCAATTCACATTATTTGTGCTTCTATCTATTCTATTATGTACTATCTATTAAACAAAACAAAGCGTGCATAATAACTTTGGGTTTGCATATCAATAACAATAATAATAATATTTAATAATATTTGTATATGATACAGCTTTGTGACTTTCAGGCTACAATAAGCTATTATGGCAGATTTTAATGCTTGTGCTTTCTTCTATTTTCAGAGTTATACAGGGTGAGTCATCAAACGTTTGCACCTCAAATATCTTTAATATAATTTAATTTAATTTATTTTTTGTTGCATCAATCCATTAGGGTCATTAGCAACAACGATATTGTACACAGTGATTAATACAAGAATTTAGCTGTTGTTTCTAAAGATACGTAAAATATGATAAGGACAAAGTTGAATGGTACCATGGGGCTGATATGATGCTATAAAAAATTTTGTTTTTATGTCATTTTTTTAGAGATACCAAGGTCACCTTGACTTTTTTAAATGGAACCACCATTTCTTAAACGCCTACAATGATAGTCCCTTTCATCAGGAATTCAGTGACTATATTATTCCAAGGTCACTCAAGGTCAAGGACAGAAAAAACGTATAAAACTAAAATATGGAAGCAGAATACCTGTATTTTACAAATGTTCGAAATGATGGCCATCTACATCCATACATTGATGTAAACGAGCTCTGAAGGAACCTTGAACTCTTATAAGTACATCCGAGGTGGTATTTGTTTGTTTGAATGATTTTGAAGCAATTACCATTGACAAAAGTTAATTCTATTTTGAAAATCATTCCCATGCAATTCTTGATGGAGCAATATGTGGAACGAATGAAATTTATGTCTGACCAGAATACGTATTACGCAACTTTGATTTATGCCGGCTTCCCGGGAAATTTTTCTCGCACTCATGTGAGGATTGACAGCTATAGCTGCTAAAATATTAATTTCATTGTCTTCATTGGTCGTGGGATTCTTCCATTTGTACTGTCTTGCATGTTCACTTCCAGTACTTCGAAACAACCTGTACGTATTAATGAAAGTCTGTCTAGAAGGAGTGTTTCGCTCGGGGTACCTTTTTTCGTAAAGTAATCGAGCCTGCACTGCATTTTGTTTACATTCATAGTAAATCGTGATCTTATCACACTTTTCAGTCATTGAATAAGATAGCGGAATCGCGTTTGGAAACATACTGATAGTAAATAGGAATGCTGAATAACAGTAACATTGAAGGACCTTAGTATATTTATTTTAACTACGACCATAGTATGTTTACTATTTATTACAAGTCTCAACCATGGTAAACGTATTCTGCTTTCATATTCTAAATCTTATACGTTTTTTCTGTCCTTGACCTTGAATGACCTTGGAATAATATAGTCACTGAATTCCTAATAACAGGGACTATCATTGTAGGTGTTTAAAAAAGGGTAGTTCCATATAAAAAATCAAGGTGTTATAGCCAGTCAATAGTCAATATACCCAAAATATGGATACATAATCACATAAAAGTTATAGAGGAATTAGAATTAGACGCATTAGCGGTAATAGATCTGAAGATTCTTTATTAGATTCTGAGTCTAATGAATATCATCCAGTACTATTTATCCGACGTTGTATAAATATTACTGACAGTGACTATGAATTTAGTACCGAATTGTCATCGGATAAGGAAAATTCAGGACCACAAAAAATTGTTTAGCAATTAGTATCCCAGAGGAATAATAGTTGTCATTGCCCTCGAAAAAGAGATTGCCTGAAGACCCCGAAGAACCCTACTCTCCTGTGACCCATTTTCGAAAACTATTTGACAACGAAATTATAAGTGATATAGTTGTCTAGACCAATACATGTGCACTGAAATGAGGTCCAACAAAGGGGTTCCAAAAATAAAATGTTTCCAATGCAACGTATATTTATGTTTAACGCCAAGTGCAAACTGTTTTATGGAATTTCACGCTTAAGCTTTTATGCATAGAAGTGCAAACATGGTAAGCCATTGTTAGTGCAAAGTTACAAATTTACAAGTTATAATAAAATTGTTTAAACTTGCGAATTTCTTTTAATCTCCATATATAGGTTTGTAATTGTTGATTTTCCGTTGTATACATTTTTTTATATTTAAGAAAAACATTCGGCCAATAGAGTAATAATAGAATTCAACACGTTTGTGCACACAAGGCAAGGGACAGAAACAAAGTAGAGAAAACAACAGATTTCTCATCAAACACTCCAACAACGTCACTCAACCATTTACACACCGCAGATCACTCCACAAATCAATCACACAATGCAGATTGCTCCATCAGCCAATCAGACAGAGAAATCTCAATGTTCAACGCATACGTAAAATTGATTATACCTAGTTTAAATCAGAATAATATTTTTATAAATGGATCAAGTGCAAAGCTAAAAGAATTAGTTTAGCAGATAACTCCATTTAGTAAGAAACACTTTTTATTATTTTTGCTACAACTTCGACCAAATGTATTTTATTCATATAAAAGATGAAAGATAAAGATACAAATTCTATATTTAGAGGATGAACCTGAAAGCTTAACCATTTGCACTCCAATTTTAATTCCTAACTCGAAACATCTTTCGGTCCTAGAATAATTCCATTGCACGTGGTTAATTTCCTTTCGCCCATATCAAATTTGTTACTGTTCATCATAGGGCAACACTTCAATTTTTACTAATTTCTTTATTACAAATATTTGTAATGTACAAACTATTTTGATTAATATTCTGCCAAGTGTTAATGTCACCTCAGAGGAGCCATTGGAGTGCTAAGGGTTAAACTTAACTTATTTATATAATTATTAAGTAAAAGTGATTAAACTCACTTTTTTTTTCGTCATAATAATCCTTTTTATCAGGCATTTTACTAAAAACTATATCGGAGGGATTAAAATTATAAAATTTAATTAATCATATAAATTTAAATTGTTTCAATTTAAATTTTATTTTTATTACAAGAAAATTTTAGGTTAAATTTAGGTTTAATTTAAATTTGATTTAGGTTAATTATAATATAATCTAAAATGAAATTGGGGTTTATTACAATAAAATTAAAATTAAAATTTAATTAAATAATAATAACTTTCCTGAATTCTTCGTGACACGTTACTTGATAAACTAATCTTTCTAACTTTGTAAAAAATGTTAAAGAACTTTAGTCTATTTATAAAAAAGTTATCCGATTTAACGTGTCCGATCAATTATGCGAATCACTGTATAAAATACTTTCCATTTAAAAACTCACAGAGGTGGTCGTTTTTAAAAAAACGGGTTTTGAAATTCGCTGTGAGGAATCTCCTTAGGGGAAATACGTTTTGTTCACTTCAGCGGGGAAGAATTTCGAAGTGGATCGTAATGCTTCTGTAATAAAGAGGAGCGACCCTCCAGGGTGACAAATTTACTTAGTCCGATTAAATGTATCGCCCACTTGAAGTGAAATGGTTACAGAGAATGACAGAAACGATGACATGAGTGGAAAATATGGAAAAGGGAGAGCAAGAATTCACGGCGCCAAGTCGCGCGGTGCGGTGGCACATTAATATTTGCGCAGTTCACTTAACACGGTACACTAACCGTGCTGGAATGTTTCTCTTTCATCTGCCGCTTGAAACAGGTTTCACAGTTGTGGTACATTTCGACTTTTTCGCTGTTTGCAAATACTTGGACAATTAAGAATAAATTATTTCGATTTAATGCGCGCAACACGAATTGTATAGATTTTTTCACAGTCTAGTAGTACATAACACAAAACATATTATTAACCCTTAGCACTCAAATGGTGCGCAAACACATAAAGGGTGTCCCAAAATTAACGCAATATTTGAATTTGCCGCCATTTTTGCAGTAAATGTTTGGAAACCCTGAAAAAAGAACAATTTGACAGCTGAGAGTTTAGGGTTAGTAAAAATGGAGCGTTATACAATACAACAACGTGTTTTCATTGTTGTACAATATTTAAAAGTAATGAAACTTTGGCGGCCGCTGTTCGAAAATTTTATACAACATATGGTCAAAATAGTGTTTTAATCTCGTCAACTGTGAAAAAATTAATTGAAAAATTCAGGGAGACTGTATCAGTTGGAGACGCTAAACATACCGGTCGTCCGAAAACAAGCCGTTCAAATGTCAATATCGAAGCAGTGCGTGAGAATGTGATGAAAACCCAGGAACATCAATTCGGCGTCGTGGACAAGAATTGCAATTTTCAAGTAGTTCTTTACAGCGTATACTCACAAAAGATCTGTGTCTCCATGCTTACAAAATTCAATTAACACAACAACTGAAGCCTAATGACCACGAACAGCGAAGAGATTTCGCGGAATGGATTATTGAATATCAACAAGAACATGGATGCTGATTTTTCGAGCAAAATCATCCTAAGCGATGAAGCACATTTTCAACTTGGTGGCTTTGTTAGTCGCCAAAATTGCCGTGTTTGGGGTTCGGAGAACCCACATATGATTGTCGAACAACAAATGCACCCACAACGTGTCACTATTTGATGAAATTTTGGGCTGGCGGCATCATTGGACCATACTTTTTTGAAAATGAGGCTGGTCAAGCAGTAACTGTTACTGATGCTCGATATCGCGACATGATAACACAATTCTTTCTGCCGAAATTAGATACTATTGATGTGGCCATTATGTGATTTCAACAAGACGGTGCCACATGCCATACAGCCAGTGAAACAATTCAATTACTGCATGAGACATTTTCTGGTCGTGTACTCTCTCGTTTCGGTGACCAGAATTGGCCTCCTAGATCGTGTGATTTAACACCATTAGATTTCTTCTTATGGGGTTATTTGAAGTCAAAGGTCTATATCAACAAGCCCACAACCACCCGTGAATTACAAGAAGAAATTAAACGCTGCATCTATGAAATTCAGCCACAATTATGCAGAAAGCTCATGAAAAATTTCGACAAAAGAGTGCGTATGTGCCAGCAAAGCCGTGGAGGCCATTTGCCCGATCTGTTATTCCATAAATAACCCTATGCTATGTACTTTATGATTCAATGAAAAAATAACAATCTAAAGACTAAAACTATGTTTTCTATTTAATTCAAACCTTGCGTTAATTTTGAACACTCTTTAAATTCTGAGAAAATTTTCCGGTCAACAATGTGTTAACTACGTCAATTGCGAGAGGCAAGCTTCAACAAAAAGATCGTGTAAAATCTGGTCTACGATTTTCATTGTAACTGATGTGCAAAAATGGAATCGCTGTTAATTCTACGAAACGATGGTATCGCACGATTCTTATGGGAATGAGATGAATCAGACAAAAGTATGCTGCTTTTTGTGTATTTATACCTGTCTTCGGAGAAAGGTAACGCGTTTTCTGAAGACTCGTGGATGGAGTTTGTTTCTTAAACCACCTCCTTGTTCGGCGGGGGAAAGGAACTCCTTGTCACTGATTTCGGTGACTCTTTAGGATTTTCTAAGGCCGCACTAACCGCGCGGCCAGACGATTCCGTAGCGGTATACAGCTGAGAAATAAGAAATAAACTCATCTTTCCGGGCTTGCAAATGCCAGGAAAGGTTTCCTGACCTGATCCCCGACTTCTGCAAGCGGACTGTCTTAATAGTTATTAAGGTCGCCAACCGTGTACCGCTACAGATCTTTAAAGTGCAAAACAGAAATCTGTGAAGTATTGTTTTACGATCTTTTGGTATGAGAATTAGAAAAAAAAATATCGGCTTTGATAAAAATTCATGAATTTAACAATTCCATGTTATTCTGAAATTAAGCAGGCTTTTAGTTTAATTTGCGAATCTTTTGCTGTACATATCGCCATTAAATACTCTGCTCGTCTCCCTGGGAGATCGCTTTGATTACTGCATTGTTCGGCGGTCTCGGAGGACCAGGGGCACGGAAATGAACACTACGTTTTAACATTCAGCACGCGAGGCGCGAAATTTAACCTAAAATTCACAGAATGTAAATGATAACGTTCCCTTCGTAACGAGTCGCCGCAATTTAATTTCTCGACGCGTCGCATTACACACGCACACTGCGCGAACAGACTGCAGTGATGCGTTCCATGGCGCATTTGCGGCGACCTTAATGGCGCAAATTTCACTGCAAAATTACGTAATTAAATAAAGGTGTGAATCGTTATTATTAATATATCGTCATATTTATTACACCATACGCGAACACGACTAACAAATAATATTCAAAAGATTCCATGATAAATGTTGCAACTAGTTATGCGATCGAGTACAATGATTCGCGAAAGTGTTCGGACACTCTTCAACACTTTGGCTGCCAACCTAGCAGCCACGAAATTTCTGTAAAATCGAAATCAGATATTGACTGAAATAAAAATTGAAAAAATAAAATGTATGCCGTAAAGTGCTCCCTCTACCTTCTTGCACTTTCTGCATAATCATCAACTTTGGTACAAATGAATATATTAACGCAAAAATTTATTTATAAACCGTACAAATAATTCCGTCACCCATATATGGATGACATGACAGTCAAAGTGTTAAATCTAAATAACTTTTTTAAGATTGGACCAAATGTCTTGACTTCTCGTGAGCAATTGGATGAATTGATTTACTAAATGACATGCGAAAAGGGTTTTAGAGAAGCTGCAATTGGTATGAATTACGCGACAAATAAGAAAGGTATTTTTTAAATATTTTTTATTTGAGCCACGTACTAAAAATTTTAAAGACGCATCTTGTAGATCTATAATAGTTATGCAAATACAGAAAAATTCATTGAAATCGATTGACGTACACACGAACTACATGTCCTCGAAAATGGTGAAAATCGCACCAACTGAAATAGTATATAACCCTCGACGAGTTGATTAACAATTGCGCACATATGTTCTAGAATCAGCCAAAAGCGATTGTTTCAGTTACAATATAGACTGTCTCAAATTAATTTAATCACGAAAGTCGACTCTGATGTTCTTCGTTGATCAAAGTAAAAATTTTTGTCTCAATACAATTAAAGTTTTCTTTTATGTCTGTACGCATACCAGGTATGTAAATATGAAATCGGTATTTTTGTATAAAAAGACACGGTTATCGTATTAAAATTATATAAACTATTTTATTCGAAGTATTGCCCATCTGTAGCTATACATTTGTCCCATCTTTCTGGCAATGTGTGGGTGCCACGCCAAAAAACTCTTCCTTTTTTGAAGTAAAGCAGTCGTCGAGCCATTTTCGTACATTTTCGTGAGATGTGAAGCGCTACTCAGCAAGTGTGTGTCCTCGATGCAAATAAGTAATAATCGGATGGAACTGGTAACTCTGGTGAGTAAGCAGCATGCGAAAGTATTTCCCAATTAAACGCCTCAATCATTTCCTTGACCAGTTTTGTGGTGTGTGGTGGTGCATTGTCATGAAGCAAAATCACTCTCTGTTGCCTTTTTGATATTTTTCTACCTTCTGAATCTTTCCCACTGCTTTGACACGTATGGACACGGCATCTCGTGTCATATTTAATTGATTTGCGAGTTATTGTTGCGTTTGAACATTATCCTCATCCAACAATGCTTGCAATTCGCTGTCTTCAAACTTATCCGGTGGTCTTCCACGTTCTTTGATTCTCACGTCAAAATCACCATTTTTGAATTCGTTAAACTACTTAAAACAGTGTGAATTACCAAGAGCATGCTCACCATAAGCTTCCACAAGCATTCGATGCGATTGTACAGTAGTTTTCTTCAAATGGTAACAGAAAATCAATACTGACCACAAATTGTAGTTTTCCAACCCAAAAGTCAACGTGTTCAATGCTGTTTAAATCCATGCTGTTGTATGAAACTTTTATGGTTGTGAGTCCGTGTCAAGCTATTTTTGCTCAACTTTTTATACAGGCCATTTAAAGTTTGTCTTTACAAACTTATTTGCTTTGTTCTATTCTACATGTTTTAAAATTAAAATACGACATGTTGAACGAAATTAAAACCTATGCTGTTGTATGAAACTCGCGTGGTTGTGAGTTGAAAATCTTTATCAGATGTCAAAACTAGAAAATGGCGTCAATAACGCGGTTTGACAGTAACTACATTAACAGCTAGCACCACGTATGGGCAAATTCCGGCTTCAAATTTACAGACTTGGTTGTACACCAAGGAAATTAAAAGGTAAAAATTTTAAAGCATTATGCAATGACAATCCATGTTGGATCCTTAAAGAATTGTCAAAAATCGATACTGGAAATCAGTTTTGAGAACAATTAGTGAATTTGTGAGACGAATTGAATAAAAACGACTTGATTACTCAAAAACGTATTCCGACGTGATTTCAGAAAATAACTATGATAGATCACACAAAACCAATCAAGGAGCGTTAGCATAGCTCGGCATCAGATGTAATGCTACACCTGTCATATTCACTAGATATTTTCCTGTCAAATTATCATTTATTCCAATCAATGCAGGATGGCCTTCCGCAGAAACACCTCGGTTGTTACAAAGATATAAAAAAACGGCTTGATGATTGGATTACTTTAAACGAACTGAATTTCTTGTATCGCGGAATCCACTTATTCCGTGAAAAGTGGGAAAAAGTTATAACTAACGATCGTAAATACTTCGTATAAAATATTTGTTCGACAAGGATTTTTTATTTGTAAAAAAAAATTAAGTACAGTAGAACCTCGTTCATCGCAATCGCGTTTTTCGTGCGGAATTCCCATTCGTTGCATACTTACATACTATAGCGATTTCCACCGCGAGTTTTTAGAAGTTCTGAAAGTCGTGGTGGTGATTATAGTACGTTGTCTCCTGCACGTAAAGGTAAAACGAAAGAACGAGAGAGTGGGAAACCAAATCGGGTGATTGGTTACCTCTTTCATTGTACCTTTTTTGTTTCAAACAAGAATTTAAATACTTGCATTATTCAAGCTTTCAACCTCAATATTTATTACTAGACTGCGGATTTTTAGACAACGTAAAAATACATTGATTGTAATGAACACAAGCTAAATGACACTGTTTCTTATGTTAATAGTTAATACGTTGAAAATAATGTAAGTGCATTTTTGAGATCTTGTAATATTTGCATAAATATTTATTACATGGAGCCATTTTTATCACACACTTTTACATACACTTTAAATCGGAACAATCCTTTTACAAATGAACCAAAGGGCTCGATTTTTCTGTACAGCTATTATTATTATTTTTTTATTGTTTTGAATAAAACTAGGAACAATTCTTTTATAAATGGACCAAATGGCACAATTTCTCTTTAAAGCTATGATTATTACTTGTTTAGAGCTTTAAACCAAATTAGGTTTCTATAGCATACATAATACATAAATAGTTTTGATACAGTACACAAAACTGTACAGGGTGTCCCACGCAACTGGAACAGGCTGTACCTCCTAAATGGTTGAGAATAGAAGAAAATGTTATAAGTAG
>CM052089.1:4868004-4889266 GCA_028453745.1 Agapostemon virescens
TAGTCTAAATCGTTGCAATACTGATGGCACTGCCTGGCAAATTTCATTTGTATCTATTACAGAGCAAGCTCTTCTTATACGTTCTTGCATGTCATGTTTGGTAGTTGGTTTTTCGCGGTACTCTTCTGCCTTTAATTTCCCCCACAAATAAAAATCGAGAGGTGTCAGGTCTGGGAATCGTGCCGGCCAATTGTTACTTCCTGATCGACCTATCCAACAATCTCCAAATTTTCTATTTAGAAATTCTGTAACATTGCGTGCTGAATGAGCAGGACATCCGTCTTGCTGGAACCACATGGATTGTCATATGTCCAGTGAAGTATCTTCTAACAATCCTGGCAAAACGTCTTCTAAGATTCTCAGGTACTTACTACTATTTAGCGTGCCATCAATAAAATATGGACCAATTATTTTATTATGTAGAAGGCCGTACCAGACGTTTACAGACCAAGGTCTCTGTTTGTCGACTTCTCTCAACCATCGTGGATTATCTACTGACCAGTAATGCATGTTGTGACGGTTAATTGCTCCATGGTTCGTAAATGTGGTCTCATCGGTAAATAACATTTTACTCAAGAACATTTTATCGTCTTGTAGTTTTCGTAAGCCCCATTCGCAAAATTGTAAACGTTTTGTATAATCATTTTCAGTTAATTGTTGATGAAGTGATATGTGGAAAGGGTGAAATTTGTTAATGTGTAATATTCGTAAAATACTTCGTCGACTGATCCCACTTGCGCGTTCCAGTTGTCTTTATCCACAGTTCCAGTTTCTTGGAACTTTTTTATAATGTTTGTAAAGACAGAAAGTGAAGGTCTATTATTACGATCGGAAAATCTTTCACCATACACACGTACCGCTTCCCTCATAATTCTATGACATTCACCATAAATAAGAACCGTTTCTACTTTCTCTGCTATCGTGTAACGCATTTTAGAAAACTGACCACATAGACTGAATAAATATTACGAAGCTGTACTCTAGTGGGTAGTCAAATTACCAATAATGTTTGAGGATACAGATAATGTACAATGTGATTGAATGTTTCTTTATCTTTTGTGACCCGTGTCACGTAATATACACACGTGATACACAAGTATTCGAAAAGTACTCTGAGACAATTTATTTTCTATTGCAGTTGACTTTGGGTGACCTTGAATGACCTTCATAATAGGTCATTGTATTCGCCTCGAAACACTCTATCAGAGTGTAAGTAAAAAAATATACTGTTCCATTTAAAAAAACATAGTTGACCTTTATATCTTCTTGACGCCTCCACCTACAGAAAAATTGGTAATACCAGATTATGAGCCCCCCGATACCAAATAAGTTTGGTCTAATGCATTTTCTCCTATCTTCAAAAACCAGCGAGTTATTCAGGTGACCTGTTTAAAATGCCCCACCCTGTATATAACACATTAATTTATAAATATGATATCGCCAGTCCCCAGGGATTGACATAGCGTTTAACGTGTCAACACATTGCTGACCGGTCACAAGTTAACTCGTGTCTTCATGACCAAACGTTGCTGACCGGCTACGAGTAAAGTCGTGATCGATACACTTTTTTTCGCATCAGCATCGTTGGGTCAGTCTGTTCTCGGAGAGCATAGAGTGTAATTGTTGTTGCCTTCCTTCTCATAAACTACACTTCGTTCGATACATTCAATATTTACTGTAACTAGCAGTCACAACATAAATTAAGATACATACAATTTGTACTGGAAGTAGCTAGGGAGTAGATAACTATAGATTCCAATGAATGCAGCATAGTACATGATGCTTCCTTTCGTATTTCTAAAACGGCTCCTCACAATAATCCACCCTTCAGGCTTTCCGTACAACTAAGAGATCACGTTTTAGGAAAAATAGTCAATAGCAGGAAAACAAATCCAACTAGAACGTGTAGAGTCTGCTCTTCAAAAGGAAAATGAAGCGAAACAAGATATATGTGCAAAATTTGTTGTGTACCATTACACATAAGCGGTTGCTACACCGTTTATCATACCAAAAATAAATATTCAAAGTTAAATATTAAATAGAATTTATCGAAGTTTATTTATATTGTTTCACTTCCACATACAATTACGAAATGCCATTTAAATTAAGGACTAAATTAAGTTTCAGTTAAAATTTTATAATAATAGATCGTTTATTGTTTTTAAAATATTAAAAAGTAAAATTCAGAAGTTTAATTTAGGTTAAGAACTAGATTGAATGGGTAATAGCCGGTGACGTGAGATAAATTCTGAGAAAAATTGCCGGTCAACAATGTATTAATAACACTGATCACTTTTGTGAATGAAATTAATGAAACTTATCTGAAGTACACAAAATTTGCTCGGCATTCAACGTGTTAATATTATAATACCATATATTGAACTATTATTATACCATACATTGAACCAAAAAATTTGTATGCAAGCAATTTACTTTTAAATCTATTACTTTCCTTATTATATATTTACGAAGCCGTTCTACCCTAATGTTTTCTAAACTTTGAAGAGTAGTTTCATTCTCTTAACGCGAATATCTTCACTCAGTATGAAATTCCATAAAATCTCATATATCACATTTATGTAACGCCGATTATTAATATTCTTAATTAGAAGAAACAATAACATTACTTTCATACTTTAGTGAATTAAGTGTACTGGCATTTTAATTATAACCTGCCTCTGGGTATAATGAAAACGTAGCACATCCCGGCGCCAACATGATTGACAAATTGCGTCAGAAGCTGTCTTCCGTGTGCGACCCTTTTGCGAAATAGAAGCTACCGTACATCGTACGTCCATTACAAAGATAACTCATAAAGAGGATGGACTGCATCCCAAATAGCACAAAGACATCTTATGTACGTCCTATGTACATCCATGACGGACGTTCCATACATTCTAAGGACGTCCCGATAACGCCCACATGTCTCCGATACGTCTTCGTTACGTCCTGTAAATGTTCGAGGAAGGTCCCATTTACAAAATGGGACATCCTGTGGAAACATTTTCAGAATATTTTCTGGAGGTCCGAAAATAACGTTTTCTACGCGTGGTGTCGCGAATTTTATTCACTTCTATGTTTTTGTGGTAAACGTAGTGTATTATAATATAATTATTCGATTCTATTAATTGAATACGTTATGAACAATTTACATTCAACAATTGAGTCTTAAATCTAAAAAAAGTAGTCATTTTTAGATTTCAAAATCAGGAAGATTAATTTAAAAATGTTGATGTCATGAAATTGGTTAAAACTAAGTGAAGGGAGTCCCAAAATTAACGCAAGGTTTGAATTAAATACAAAACATAGTTTTTAGTCTTTAGATTGTTATTTTTTCATTGAATCATAAAGTACACAGGATAGGGTTATTTATGGAATAACACATTGAGCAAATGGCCTCCATGGCTTTGCTGGCACATACGCACTCTTTTGTCGATATTTTTCATTACCTTTCTGCATAATTGTGGCTGAATTTTGTTGATGTAGCGTTTAATTTCCTCTTGTAATGCACGGGTGGTTGTGGGCTTGTTGACATAGACCTTTGACTTCAAATAACCCCATAAGAAGAAATCTAATGGTGTTAAATCACACGATTTAGGGGGCCAATTCTGATCACCGAAACGAGAGAGTACATGACCAGAAAATGTCTCATGCAGTAATTGATTGTTTCACTGGCTGTATGGCATGTGGCTTCGTCTTGTTGAAAGCACATATTGGACACATCAATGGCATTCAATTTCGGCAGAAAGAACTGTGTTATAGTAATAATAATAATAATAATAATAATAATAAAGACTCATATATTATTACAAGATATTTCATTACAACATCAATTCATAACTAAGTAGCTTGTTCAGCTTTGTTCCACACTGCACTTTCTATAATGCCTCATTCTTTTCGAGGAGATATATTTCACAGAATTAAATTTATCATAAAATAAACATTTTTAGCGTATTAAATAAATACGTCTGCGTGTACTAATTATGGTACACACGGCCTGAAATTCAAGTTTAATGTGTACCATAAATGGTACATGTGGCATGGAACGTGTTAATAATGTATAATTAATGGAGGCACGAGTATTGTCGAGCATTTTGCTGTCTTAGTCTACCGCTAAGCGATTGAAAAATGATTTTGTTAATTCTATAAGCGCGACATATGCGTCGGTTCGGTGTGTTCCAAATTTAATGCAAAGGTTGCCCTAAATATGATCGCTTCCTTCCTTCAGGGTAGACAGAATTGAAATTTTCAGTTGGTTGGAAGAAGACGCGGGAAGCAACCCGGAGACTTCCGTTTGCCGACCGCGTACCCGTTACCTCGGCTACTCCTTCGAGAGCAGAATCCAATTTAAGCATGGCACGATTCCCAGGTCGTGATACCGACTCGGCCTAACTGCCGCACTCGCTAGCTACTTCTGCACCCGAAATGCGGTAGCGAGATATATGTCCCGAAATTCCGGCTTGCTAGTGTCAAGGAATGGCGCGTGAGGAAGAAGCAAATACGTGAGATGGGAGTATCAAGTTGACTCACGAATAACGTCGTTTCTCGTCTTAGAAACATATTGGCTTGCCCGGAAAGTTCGTGACGTTTCTAACAACGGTGTAACGACATTCGAACTGTTTATGTGGTACGCGACGGCAGTCCATTTATTTTATATCTGTATACGAATACAACGGAATGATAATTGTTACCCTTTCTCTGTATGCGCTGAATTGTATTGAACATGTTGGTTGCGCAATAAATGACACTACTCCGGATTTATGTATTGCTTTACTATTTATGATAATTCCGTTCCATGTTCGGAGTTTTCGCGTTTCCGTGATTTAAATTTCTACGTACACTTTGTTATACAATGTTACAATTGATTCGCGATTTCAGAATTGTAGCCTTTCCTTGATTTCGATTTTTGTGTACATTTTATTGCACAACTGATTTTCAATTTGAAGATCGTAGCGTTCTATGTTCAGATTTCTCGTGATTTCGAATTTTGGGTACACGTTACCACACAAGGTTACAACCGATTCGTGATTTCAGAATTGTAGCGTTCTACAGTCTGCGACAATAGAATAGCACACCTTCTAAATTTCGTAGTATTTTAAAAATAGAACAAAAATGAGAGCGTTTAACCCGTATGCTTCTTGAGTTACTTTTTATATATCCATATTAGTGACTTTGACACGTAAACACTGCTCCTAAATTCTTAGAATCGTTGTTTTGGTAGATTTCATGGAAACGTAATCCGACAAAATAATAGCACACGTGCTACACTCTCACTTCTCAGTTGAACACGAGCAAAGGAAAGTGGCTAAGTATTTGATATATAGTGTGGTGAATTATTACGGAAAACTTCTAAAAAAATGGGTCGTGGAAAGAAGTTAACAGATAGTGAAATGAAAACAATTATGACACTACCTAAAGAAAATTGTTTCTATTTCAAAGATTATGAAAGTAATTCATAGAAGCCGGAAGGTTGTCATGAATTATTTGAAAAACCCCGAGAAATACGGTAATACAAAACGTCCTGGACGACCTGCGGCACTATCAGCACGAGAGAAACGTGCTATTCTAAGGGCAGCATCGAATGCACCAATGACTACCAGGCAGATTGCTGAAGCAGCAGGCTTACAAACAAACGTCAGAAATGTGCAACGTGTCCTGCAAAGATCTAAGCACCTGCAGCGAAGGAAGCTTACAAAAAACCGCGTCTAACCGAAGCACATAAGAAGGCAAGGCTGCAGTTCGCAGAGCAACATGCTCACTGGAAGAAGAAGTGGAGAAAAGTCATGTTCACCGACGAAAAGAAGTTTAATCTCGATGGACCTGACGGGTAGAGTTATTATTACCACGATTTACGTAAAGAAAAAATGTTTTTGATCCATCGCCAGATGGATGGCGGAGGAGTCATGGTGTGGGCCGGTATCGGCTACCATGGAAAGACGGATATTAATTTTATCAGTGGAAAAATAAACAGCGTGAAATATCTAATGTTAATCCGTGAACAAATAACCACACATGCAACTAGAATTTCCGGGGAAAAACACATATTCCAGCAGGATAATGCAGCGGTTCACACCGCAAAGGTTGTGAAAGTATTCTTCGAGACGGAAAATATTCAAGTCTTGCAATGGCCAGCTCGTTCCCCTGACTCGAATATTATAGAAAACTGTTGGGGAGACCTTGCTAGAGCAGTTTATGCTAAAGGGAAACAGTTTAATAACGTAAACGAATTAAAAGAGTGCATTGCACTCGAATAGGAACGAATGAAGCAGAAAAGGATTAAAAAATTATTCAAGTCAATTCCAAAGAGAATAATTTCGGTTATAAAAAACTCTGGAGAATCTACAAAATATTAAATATTGAGTTCCCTTCGTATGTATGCATAAATGTTAATTAATTGCAATAATGTGCTATTATTTTGTCGCACCGATTTATCAAGATATATACATTTTTGCAGATGAAACAAAAAGGACCATCCTTGTATATAGAAACTTAGCGCTATTTGGTGTTCAACACTTATGTGTACCTGTCTACATATTCAAAATTATATTTTTATACTTTAATAAATAAGAATTAACAAATTTTACGGGGTGTGCTATTCTATTGTCGCGGACTGTATGTTCGAAGTTTTTGCGTCTCCGTGATTTCGGTTTCTGCGTGCACTTTATTACACAATGTTACAATTGATTCGCGATTTCCTGATCGTAGACGTTGCATGTTCGGAGTACTAGCGTTTTCGTGATTCCGATTTCTGTGTACACCTCGGGGTGTTCCATCGTCACCTTAATTTTTAACGTGATCACTTAACCCTTAGCACTCTAATGTCGCTTCTAAGACGTTAAAAATTTCCATACCGTCATTGAACACGTTAAATGCTACGTCAGTCCCTTGGGTCCTTTTTGTACAAAACAAAAGTCACTGATCTCAACATTTTTCGAATGCAGTCAATTAAAATTCTGAATTTTGCTATACATTTTTCGAATGCAGTCAATTAAAATTCGGAATTTCGCTACACATTTTTCTGTGCGCTCCGTAATAAATAAAATTTCATTCTGGAATTTGTATTTGGTGACTGGAGCAGCCAAGTCGATAATAATGATACGTTCTCGGCCGTGCACTTTGTGCATACGCGGTTTCAATAATTCAAGACATTCTTTCACAAATTCCATTCGCTTCCAGTTTTATTAATTCAGGTTCCGAGGTTGTGCATTACTTTTTGAAAAGATAGCACCAACATATTCTTGTTGGATGAACTGAAGCTATACCGGGTGGCTGTTTTATATGGAGATCCAGAATATTTCAGAAACTTCGATAAATTGTAAAACAATATTGAAACAAAAACTATTTGATATTTAAGGGAGCATAACGTGATACAAACAGTTTGCTTACCTTCAAAGAAATTACATTTCAACACATTCTTATTAGACAAACTGCAGCTATATAGGGTGCCCGTTTTATCTGGAGGTCCAGAATATTTCAGAAATTTCTAAAAATTGCGAAAAAATAAATATAATTTAACAAATATTATTTGATATAAAAGGAGGCATAACGTGATACAAACAGTTTGCTTACCTGTAAACAAATTATTGAATTTTCAAGATCATGCTAGTTGTTTTAAAGAAAATACTGTACTTTTGCATATATTGTATTATAGTACAACTTAATGCAAATCCAATGACTTGCAATCGAAATTATTGTGTCAACGAGAATTAGTTATCTATAAAAAGTAATAAGGTGCCTTTGTTTATCGAAATGGATAGACTTATTGTAAAATTAATAATTAAAAAAAAGTTTATATCGTTCACTCAACGATACGTTGTGGTATATGTATATGTATTATTAATTTTTTATAATACGAATGTTTTCTTCTATTTTACGAATTAGTCATGTTTCTATGCATTACTACGCATACAATTTTTAAAATAATCATAAGTAGGTGAATTGGGTCATAATGAGGTCCTTGTTCGGCGTGGATCGTGATTCGGTGTATCGTTTAAATGCGGGAACCGCCCAGCATTGAGCGCGAAACGTGCTGACTCGAATTCAGAGGAATTAGGTTTGGAGATCGTGGTAGTCGACAAAATGAATTGCTACGGTGTTTGGTAAAACAGATTTCAATGATTAATGAATGAGCGGACTTATTCCTGGATAAATCGAGACGCGAACAAATATGCTATGAATGATAACGTAAGCTTTGAAAAAGAAAACATGTTGGGAGTAATGAATAAAACTTGTACAATGATGTAAGTAATTGTAAACGCATGCAACTTTTATAATTTCCGTCCTCGATGCTTCCAAGAACTATCAGGCTATGTCTATCTACGTTTTATTGTTTAACAGCAAGATCGTACGCATAGAATAAAATTTCTGTTTATATCTTTGAACTCAGCTATTAGTTTAATGTTAGAGAAAGTGGCGAATATAACTGTGAATTTTCATAAACTCAGCTGCCGTTTGAACATTGGTAAGAGCGTTTCTGTATTTGCACCATACTCATATAGTAAGATATCATTACAATAAATGTCCAAAAATATTTCTTTATCAATTAATTTCAGTTTTTTGCTTCTGAAATAGAAAAGACGAGAATAATTTATCTAAAGAGCTGTGGAAAAGCCAGCGAAAAATTGCGAGCATTATTAACACATTGTAGCGTGTAGTGAGGGATTAATAATTAATTAAAAATAATTATTTGTAATTATTAAAAATTAATAATTTTCTTCTTCGGTAAAGAATACAGTTTTGAAGAAGATATCGAAAATATGAGAGAAATATATCGAAAAGCATAATATATGGAAAAATGTTATATTTAACGATTAACAAACATTTAATTTGGATGGTGGTTGTAGCTACTACTGGTACGATTTGCGAAAAGTACTTGTATTAGTCTGGGCACCGTTTAAAAAGAATAAAAAGCGTGAAATTGTTCTTGTAAAAACGAGAATGAACACAACTGGATATCAACAAATGCTACACAATCAGCTGTTACCGTTTGTAACATTAATAGAAGACTATGAAATAATATTCCAACAGGATAACACCCCTATTCCTTCTTCCAGTCAAGAATTCGGAATCAAATTACTGCCTTTACCAGAGGTAAGTTCGGTCTTAACTTCATTGCGAACCTCTGGAGTATTCTAGCAAGGAAAGTTTACGGTCAGGACAAGCCGCCAATATATAATTTCCCAGAACTCAAAGAACGAATAGAATCTGCGTGGGCAAAGATTCCTGAAACAACATTAAACGTGCTAATCAATAGCACACTTGATCGATTATTACAAATTATACGAAATAAAGGAAAATTCACGAAATGTTGACCAAAAATATAAAGGGTGTCCCAAAATTAACGCAAGATTTGAATTTTCTGACATTTTTAGCAGTAAAATGGCAGTAAATTATTAGCAACCCCGAAAGAAGAACAATTTGACAGCTGAGAGTTTAGGGTTAGTAAAAATGGAGCTTTATACGATACAACAACGTGTTTTCATTATTAAACAATATTTAAAAAATAAAAGTTTGGCGGGCGCAGTTCGAAAATTTTATACAAAATATGGTCAAAATAGTGTTTTAATCTCGTCAACTGTGAAAAGATTAATTGAAAAATTCAAGGAGACTGTATCAGTTGGAGACGCTAAACACACCGGTCGTCCGAAAACAAGCCGTTCAAATGTCAATATCGAAGCAGTGCGTGAGAATGTGATGAAAACCCAGGAACATCAATTCGGCGTCGTGGACAAGAATTGCAATTTTCAAGAAGCTCTCTACAGCGTATACTCACAAAAGATCTGTGTCTCCATGCTTACAAAATTCAATTAACACAACAACTGAAGCCTAATGACCACGAACAGCGAAGAGATTTCGCGGAATGGATTATTGAATATCAACAAGAACATGGATGCTGATTTTTCGAGCAAAATCATCCTAAGCGATGAAGCACATTTTCAACTTGGTGGCTTTGTTAGTCGCCAAAATTGCCGTGTTTGGGGTTCGGAGAACCCACATATGATTGTCGAACAACAAATGCACCCACAACGTGTCACTATTTGATGAAATTTTGGGCTGGCGGCATCATTGGACCATACTTTTTTGAAAATGAGGCTGGTCAAGCAGTAACTGTTACTGATGCTCGATATCGCGACATGATAACACAATTCTTTCTGCCGAAATTAGATACTATTGATGTGGCCATTATGTGATTTCAACAGAACGGTCCCAAATGCCATACAGCCAGTGAAACAATTCAATTACTGCATGAGACATTTTCTGGTCGTGTAGTCTCTCGTTTCGGTGATCAGAATTGGCCTCCTAGATCGTGTGATTTAACACCATTAGATTTCTTCTTATGGGGTTATTTGAAGTCAAAGGTCTATATCAACAACCCCACAACCACCCGTGAATTACAAGAAGAAATTAAACGCTGCATCTACGAAATTCAGCCACAATTATGCAGAAAGGTCATAAAAAATTTCGACAAAAGAGTGCGTATGTGCCAGCAAAGCCGTGGAGGCCATTTACCGGATTTGTTATTCCATAAATAACCCTATCCTGTGTACTATGTGATTCAATGAAAAAATAACAATCTAAAGACTAAAAACTGTGTTTTCTATTTAATTCAAACCTTGCGTTAATTTTGGGACATCCTTTATAACGTATATAGCAGATCTGTAAATATGGGCGAAGACAGGCAACATTATGGCAGCGAAATGGGAAGCACAATAGGTTCTTCCATGTAAATAAGAATTACTTTTGTTTTTTCAAACGTTATAACAAAAAATTGTTAAACTATGTGGAACGAATATGTATTCCTCAAATGTAGAACGGATATTTCGCGCATATTAAGGGACAGATGTGCAGACAATGCCGGATTAAGGTCGTGGTAGGACGTAACAACAATCAAAATCTACAACCGTAAAATAACAGTTACAAAAGCGATATAATATTGGTTCTGAACAACCGAAACCTACCAGGTCTGTAAATATGAAACTAAACATAAAACTGTCAATGTAGTTGCCGTCAAACCGCGTCATTGACGCCATTCTGTTGTTTTGACATCTGATAAGGATTTTCAACTCACACTACACAAAATTTATACAACAACATAGTTTTTCATTGCGTTGAACATGTCAATTTTTGTGCCTAGGAAGTACGATTTACGGATAGCATTGATTTTCTGTTACCATTTGAAGAAAACTGCGGCAGAATCACAGTATTTTGATTGGTTAATAACTTTTATTTCAATAAATAATCGAATAAAATAATGGATTCCATCATTTTCCGTAAACACATTTTTATAGTTTCAATAATTGCAAAATAAAAAGCCTACCATTCAACTGTGGTAGGTTCTGTATGAATAATACTCATTTGTATTACGGATAAACTAAACGACACTTATGTGAAACACGGAGCATTCACGTGGCACGCAACTCGTTAACAGAAATGAAACTCGGTAACCGAGATTTGGAGTACGTGCGACTGAAAACATTGCGCAATAAGAATGGTTTTAATAAGGAGTTATTTATGCTAACAATACCATGGAACATTTATACTTGTTATACGAAAGCGGGGTAAAGTATATAATTTCTGTCGTTCGGGTAATTGCGAACGTTGCACTCATTAAGATCGTGCACATAATTTATTGAACTGACTTTCGTATTTTCCAAATTTCTCTTTAGTATACTTGACACTGGAACTGCCAGGTAAATTAAACTGGATTTGTTATTGACTTTTTCTTTCATAGTTATTGAAATTGTAAAAATGTTTCCACGAAAGCTTGTTGAATAAACCTTACCATTTAAGCACACATTAACATGAAAATTGTACGAAGTCTGTATAAACGTATTTTTTTCATTATTATAAAGCAAAGTATATTTTCTAGTTCAGTGCTCGGTATTTGTAGTGTTAAACTTTTGCACTCGAATGGCGACTCTGAGGCGCCAGTAAAAATTGCCACACCACTGTTTAAAGCAATTTTAACATCGCTATCTTTATATCTAAGAAGTTAATAAAAATTGAACGGTTTCAGGAACGAGAAACAGTAAAAAAACATATATACATAAGATGAAATAATTCAGGTTGAATAAAAATATGATACGTCAGAAGAAACGTTTTGGTTTTATAGTTAAAATAGCTTCGAGTACAAAGGGCTAATTTTTGTGAAATTGTATTGTATCGCTGGCAAACTTGGTTCAAGTAGTTACGCGTCTGAATAGAGAACCAGAAGATGCAGACGGAACAATTCGATATTGTCTGCAATTCAGTTTCAGAAAACTTTGAAACGTCAACTTTGACATAATTCTATAAACTGTCGATTTTCTGAGTGCCTTTAACAAGCGTTTAACAAAGAACACAAAATCGTCGACGAAGGCAGTTGTAAAATGATTTGCATGAAAACTCAAGTGGGCCTACCTGAATTGCATTGCCGAATATATGGACCGTTTATTTTGAAAGTGGTGTAAGTCCTTTTTTTAAAAAAATGAGATATGACGTAATTTATGCTTAATTTATTGTAAACTTTTTGTTTATAACTAGTTAGTATTTAATATTTTAAAAAATGCTTATGCTTTGTTCAATTTAAAATTGGCTGGTTAAAGAAATTGCGTAACCATTGATTATGAAAGTGGTGTAAGTCCAATTTCCATAGACAGAAAAAGTGGCATTACGAAAAAAGAATTTCCTATACACACCACAGGATTATTATGACGTTATAAACCAATGTAGACAACACAATAAATTTATTTTACACGAAATGAAACGAGAGAATTTCGTTTCAACAAAAAATCTACAAAACGCAATTAAAAAACAGATAAAAAGAAACACTAATGGAGAAAAAGTAAATTGGTTGCAAATATGTTGGATGAGATTTTGCAAAAGTACACCGAATACTATTTTATATAAAACATCAATAGAGGACACAGAATTTAAGACTAATTTTATCACCTACATGTCGGGGAAGACCGCCAAAATTTGAAAAAATCGCCCTGGCGCCTTTGTATCACGATGCCGGGCCTATTACATACGAAAAATATAAGGATATGCAGCAGCTATTACCTTATATACCTCCTGTGCATCGTGAATATTTCAAAACACTGCCACATGAAGAGCATAAATAATTAATAATACCAATATCTTGTGTTAAGTTTAACAATATATAAATATAATTAACGTTCAAAATAAAAAATACTAATTCTATTTTATTTCTTGTTATTATTTATAAACAAAATTGGATTAATATGAAATATATTTTAAGTGATATTTGTTTTTTCTAAATTGAAATGAAATGATATTTACAATTGACTAATTATGAAAGTGGTGTAAATCCATTTGCAGCCTGGAAATATATATTATTTTAGTTAAATTCGCCTAAAAGAAATTTATATAATCAAATTACATATTGATAAATTAGTACAAACATTCCCAGACTTCACATAATTAACCTATATTTTTTAATTGTCAGATCTGCTAAAATTTAATTTTCTCGAAACAGAAGAAAATGGACTTGCACCACTTTCAAAATAAACGGTCCATATGTAACTAGCAATTTTTTCTATAACCATAATCTTTTTACACCTGTCTCTCAGTGGATATTAAGACTAATTCAACAAACACCACAACAACCTTCTTCTTCCATCAGGATCTGCCATCAATTTTAATTCCAAAATCGAAACATTTTCTGATCTAGAATAGGTTCATTGTACATGATTAATTTCCTTTCGTACACAGAAAGTTAATTACTATTACTCATGCGTTGAAAACTTCAATTACTACCTGCCTTAACTGCGAAGGTAGTGATGTAAAATTTGTTTCAACCGTTTACACTTGAAGCTGTTTTAACTGGAAAGCCAAAGCATTTCTTCTGATCTAGGATATTTTCATTCTACATGAATTATTTTATCCTATGTATGTGGGTCCTTTTACTGTTACTCATTCTTGCAATTGTTAAGTTTTCATCATTTTCTTACATATAAAGATAGCGATGTTAAAATTGTTTTAAATAATAGTATGACAATTTTTCGTGGCGCCTCAGAGTTGTAACTCAAGTTTTAAGGATTAAATAACAGTATAATCATATATTCATAGAAAATTCTCTAGAATCAACAATTGTCTGCATTCTTTCAGGTATATATTTCAATAAATTTATTACAATATTATTGTAGGATGATTGGACTGTCATTTTTATGCACCATTTCAAATAATTCAATGGTATTTTGATATTTTTGTGGTTTTAATACTGAATTTTTAATATCATCAAAGTCTTTCTCATGACTATTTAAGAATAATCACATTACATTCATTGATCCATTTGCACAACACGAGAGGTGTGCTTTGGATCATTATCATGTTGAAATATCCAATTACTGCTCACTGTTTGCTGTGCATGGGATAACATGGATGTTTCACATATCTCAATGCACTGTACTGCCTTCGTGATACGTATAACTTGTTACAAAGGATCGGTACATCCCATTTTTATATTTAACTGTTGGAATTTGTTTACGAACGTGGAATGTTTTATTTCTTCTCGACGTACCTACCGAACGTCATTCGATCCAAGCAATTGGAACTTGCCTTCGTCACAAAAGAGGATATTCGACGAATGCCTCACTGATTAGTGAAAATTTTCTCAAGAAATTTAAATTATTTTCCTTTGAAATTAAGAGTTTCCTGATTCCATATCTTCCACATAATTTAATCCTTTGCACTCTAAGCAATTTTAATTCCTAACTCGAGACATTTCTTGGTCCTAGAATAATTGCATTGTACGTGGTTCATTTCCTTGCGTGCATATCAAATTTGTTACTATCGATCGTACGTGTAACACTTCAATTTTTAAGGGTTAAAAAGCTGTTGATAATGTTGTACTGTACGCACCCTTACTTCTAAACTTTGTGTAAATATACAGTCGGTAAAATATTCAGACACTTTCTAGAACGGAATAACTTTTTTAGAATTGAACCCAGAAATTTGATTTTTTTTTAAAATAATAGAAAACTTTCTACTAGACAATATGCAGACAATTTTTTTGTAAAAACTGCAATTGGTTGGAATGATAAATGAAATAAAAAATTATGTTTTTAAACTTTTTTTATCTGAGCTTATAACCAAAATTTAAACTAAAATTTGTTGTCCTTATGAGCCACAAACAATATAGTTTAAATAGTGGAAACCTCAGTTTTTCATGTCTTTTGTACCATCACTGATATTTGGAGATTTTTACAGCTTCTATATGTATTTGTAGCTCGATCCTTCGTCAACCGATTTCGATGAAATTTTCAGCATGCTTGTAAGTTACTGAGATCTATGAAAAGCACAGCTTAAATTTCCGTTGATAGCTCAAATAAGAAAGTGATAAGTGATTAGAAAAGGGTGAGTTTTCCCAGCGGAAGGCTCGTTAGGGGCCTCTGTGTTTTTACGATTTTACCTACTTGAAGGCTAGGATGCTGGAGGTGCACGTGTTTGCCAACTGCATTATGTCCGGCACTTTCCAGAGTCTTACTCGAGATCATTTCTTTTCAGCTAAATGATGGTACTCCTAATAAAATAATCGACTTATGTTCCGAAGGCAACGGTAAAACTCCTGAATTTAATATTTCGGAGCCAACGAAGACTTTATAATTCTTCCTTTTGCTGATATTACTTATTACACATCTTATAAAGGTCAAAATAAAAAGATTCAAAGAAAATTTAATATGCACGGCGAGGCATTTAGAACAGATTATTTAAATAACTCGCTCGATTACAAAAATAAAAGAAACTGCATCGAACTAAAGTTACGTGGTATTAAGAGGCCTATAATCCAGTATTATTATATTTTTCGTAGATGGAGGCGTCAGGGGAATATGAAGGCCACCTCTGTTTACTTACAACAGAACGGTAGCGTGTTTTATTGTACGATCATAGGAAAGGCAGAAGGAACCGCCTCTGCGGAACACGAACTCTCATTATTCCGGGTCGTACCCGATCGTCTACCTTACAGATCCACGGAATATTTTAATTTTCCTAATCTCCATATGTATTTGGCGGGTTCTAATTTCACGTTCGGCCATCTTGGAATGACAGACGCCGTTGAAGGTCCGTCACAGCCTTGTAGACGTATCTTTTTGTTTGTTTTGGCCTCACTCAGTGGCCATCAACACATACTATCTTTAGCTTTGTCACATTTTGGTAACGCCATCTCTACTGCCCTCTGTAACAATTTTTTCTTTCTGGGACGTGTCCCTTTACTTTGCTTCGCAAGCACCTCTTGCGCCGCGTTTTGTCACTTTCGCAATACGCACTGACACTTCGTCGTCGTCGTCTTCCATTGCCATTAATGTTGTTATGCGACGATCAGTGTTTCCCACATCCCGGACCACTAATTTATGACCTTAGGAAGAACAGAGAGAACCCGCTACAGCGGAACTCGAATCCTCATTCTTCCTGGACGTAGCCAATCTACTACCTCTCAGATCCACGGTGCACTTGTAATTTTCATAATCTGTATAAATATTTGACCTGGTGGGTCCTGTATTCGCATTATTTACATTTTGATAGCATTTTACGATCAATACAATGATCTACTATTTGTGAAATGGTAATAGTGTATTAACCCTTTTTACACTCGAAGCTGTTTTAACTCGAAAACCAAGACATTCCTTCTGACCTGGAATATTTTCATTCTACCTGTTAAGACTTCATTCACTGTAGTGAATGAAATCTTCTGAATATTGCACTTGGTGCCTACTGACATCGAAGGACCACCCACTGTGTGGGACTGAATGAGTCTGAACTTGTGAGAGACGATCAATTTGTAGGTTTTGGTTGAAGTTTATTCTGCGTTTCTGTACCGTACAAGTTCCAGCATGAGCTGTTTTATCCAATCTGATTTGTATGGATACATTTTCTGCTTATATGCTACTTTCGTGACCAAGTATTGGCCAATGGTGGTACTGGATTTTCGTCCTTTGTTTGGAGTGTTAAGGGTAGTGGGAGCGCGGGTTTTCCCGGTCGGTGGTGACGTAGGTTCGGCGACGGGTATCTGCAGGTAAAACGTGAACAGTCTAATATGTATAGACTTCCTTGTCTTAACACTACCTGATCTATTTTATCTTATGAATATGAGTTCTTTTACTATTACTCGTTCTTACAAGAATTAAATTTTTATTGTAATTAAATTTATAGTAGTTGAATTATTTATCATTATACATAATGATAAATAGCAATTTTTAGTGGTGCCTCGGAGTCACCATTCGAGTGCAAAGGGTTAAAAATTCAAGCAACATTTAAGATTTACATTTGTAAATCTACGTGGCCCGTTCGTTAAGTGTTAATACTATGTTTACAGAATACTAAAAGCGACTGTTTTACATTACTATATAATAACAACGAAAATATATCTATCCAATTTTTTAGCCATTTTCTTAAATAATATATACTCACAGAAATAAATCTGTTTACTTATTCCTCATGGATGCATTTTTACAATCTCAGTGATCGTAAATAAGAAATATTAGGACACGTCAAAACGGCTGGAAATTAACCCTTTGCACTCGAACGATGACTCTCAGGCACCACTAACAATAGCTGCAGTACTGTTTAAAATAATCTATGCTTCTGTCAAAAAAATTCGTAAAAATATAATCGTTGCAAGGAGTAATAGCAAAGAAATTTCGTATGCATAAGAAGAAATATATCGTGTAGAATGAAAATATTCTAGGTCAGAAAAAATGTCTTGGGATTGGAGTTAAAACAGCTTCGAGTGCAATTGGTTAATAAGAAGTTATAGTATTTACTACAAATTAATATTACTTCCTAGAGGTATTCGATCACGGCGTTGTTCTACAATTTGACCTATATAGTTTTAAAAAAGGCATTCCTCCGAGGAACCAAAACTTCTCATGTGTTGCAATATTGGCAAGTTTCGCGAGTCTATCGAAGCTGATAAAGATCATGTAGAGTACAGAGCATATTTTGTAAGACGTCTTCCTAAATGCCCTCGCGCTTGAGTACTGTGTTCTGTTTTCGTACACAAGTTGGAAAGGAGTATTTTACCACAGTTACCTAACGCGTTATAATATCGGTTAAAAGGTGATCATAAAAAATTACAGGTTTGTCGATAAACAATTGAAGATGATTTGACGAACTTTGTAAAAAAGCGATTAAGATATAAATCATCCACATGCAAAGAATTAATGTAAAAATAATAAATCATTTAAAAATGTTAATGCATCAAAGAAGCGATAAAACAAATGATTTGAAAGTATTAAATGTAATACGTTCATTTTTAATCTGTTTGTTAAATTAGACATGACATTGTTGTCATACAGTGACAAGTAGCAAAATTGGGTATGTATTTACATACACATGATTTACATTGAAACATGTACATATTTACCATTTTGCAATAATTATTAACTATACTTGTTAACTATTATATTATATTAAATACTATTATATTTAATATACTTATTAATTACCAGACTGGTAAAAATGAATGGTTAACTGATTTCTTCGTTCACAGTTATTAAAATTATTAGAATGTTTCCATGGTAACTTTCTAAATGAATTTTTTTCATTAAAATATATATTAACATAAAAATTGTATGAAACTTGAATAATTGCAATCTTGTCATTATTGTAACACACTGTATATTAGGTTCGTTTAGGACACGGTACGTCTAATTTTAAATGAATGATTTTTCGATATAGATAAATTTATACATTTTTTAATAAAGAAAAGCACATTATATGGATAAATGCAATGAACGTTAACGATTTTATTACAATGCCACATGTGAATGTATATAATTCCATTTAAAAAGTATTCATTACCTAAAAGTTTCGCAAAACAATGATTTCAATAACAATACTTCTGCTATTGTTTAGGGTCCTTGTATTAACTAAATTTTCATGTTGAAAGTTATTTTATATATTCGCAATTAATGAACAGATTTCACATTTACGTGTTTGGTTTAAAGAAATATTATTTAAAAATACAGACAATGTTTTTCTATAATATTTTATATACTATATGTTTTTCGGATTTGCTCTGTATTAACATTCTCATTTTCATTAAAATATATATTAACATAAAAGTTGTATTGAGTCTATCGAAGCTGATAAAGATCATTTAGAGTATAGAGCATATTTTGTAAGACGTCTTCCTAAATTCCCTCGCGCTTAAGTATGTTGTTTTGAAACGGAAAATGGGCTATTCGTACCCCACTCAATAATAATTGACATCGTACACACGCTGCGGTAAGATGATACCAGTTTCGAGGGGAAAAATCCTTAGATAAGAGATTTCTTTGCAATGTCTTACGAGGCTTATGTGGGAAAATAAAATCACGATATCAGTGAACGTTACACAATTTCGGGATTACTTCCTAAACTGGTGGTTTGTCCTATCAAAGGAACGACCCTTCTCCGAGCTTAGAGAGGGACAGATCATTCGGAACCTTGGACTGAAAGTCATGTCAGTGATCATTCAGAACCTTAAATTAGTACACATTCTACGTTAAATTTTCAGTTTAAGTTTACAATATTATCTATTGACATTACTGTGAATCACTTTAGCATAACTTTTGACATTTTTGCTAGGAGATATACCAATTAAGACCTTGCCTGTAACTTATATCATCCAAATGAAAAATGTTAATTTGTAGGATATGTAAAATAATAACATTATAATTTGTAAATATGTAATAAAAAGATATTACATTATATTATGTTTAGTTACTTATTCTATTATATTCTTTATTATATTAGTGTTATAATCTTTCATTTATGAACATTGTTTACTAATAAAACTGTGTTAAATGAAATTAATTTAAATTAATTATTTCCAAAATGTATATTATAGTTAACATAAATTTCCCAATAGCATTTTTTCCTATCGAAAATAAATTAGATACAAGTGTTGACGAATGCAACAAATATTTCATTTTGTCAAATTTGAAGATAAAAGTCGGTCTTACGGACAGTGACAATTTACTTTCAGATTAAATCAAATTAATTTAAAATAGAAAGTTTTATTCAATGTATTTCGTCCACTTCAAGAATTAATTTCAAAGAATATATTTTATGATTAGGATTTGCATAATATTAAGAACAGTTACATTCTTGCATTGTTACGAAGAGGTGATTGCAAAACTTTAAATATTGAATCGACTTATTACACCATTCTTTCTCCTTAATCTTGAATAATGAAAAGTATTTTTGAAGTTACAAATATTGCGTTGGTATAATACATGTTTAATCTGAAACGTTATGATATTTAATTTTATGCTTAAAATTATTAGCACGTTTCCGTTGGGAAATGAGAAACCTCTCTTTTTTACGTGAATTTGCGTTTTCAACAGGAAATGAGAAATTTCGTGTCCAGGCATATGTAAAATGTACTTGACAATTGCGAATTAACTTTTACTGTTGCCGCAGTACAATGCAATTTGCCATGTCGAAGATTGTGTGAATATAACAATATTTACTTTTCTGAATTGTTCGCTTCGCAATGCATAATTATGTTTGACAGAATACTTAATAATATTTTCGATACACCTATAATTGTGAGAAAAAGAAAAAAATGGGGAATAAAGCTAGTTGTATTTGCCAATCTTATATAATCACCTTAACATAAAGCAACAACTGATATAAAAGAAGTTAAATAAATGCAAAACGATTTAGTTTCTATACATATAATATAACAAAACGATTGACAATTTCCAATAATATATTACATTCCATTACTTTTACAATTAGTGAACGTCTATTTCAACTATAAAGTGTATAACAATCCATTTCTTATAAAATGTATAGTAGAACCTTGCTAAAATTAATCAGAATCAACAGGAAACTAAACCTTAAATTTAACTATTTTTACCTGAAACATCTTGGTATAGGAAAGACTTCAGATATCGAAAGTTTATATACAGGTCCTATGGTACTGTAGAGTAAAATTTATTCATACAGCAACAATTTTTTATTTGCCATTATAAATAAAACTTGGAACTCATTGATTTGATGATTTGCAGATGATATAGTATAATAAGGTTTAACATTTTCTTTACTTTTTTAACAATAAACGAGTGTATTTTATAGTAAAGAAATTGAACTATTATCTGACAACGAAAGATAATAGAAAAGCAATAATTATACAATTGATTAAGTAAATTATTTTAACTGAGTTGATATAATTTATACATCGCTACAAAACCCTGTCAATATGATTTCACCACCAACCAATAGCATTTATCTAATCGATCCAGCATCCAACACTTAAAACAACGTTCGAAAT
>CM052089.1:4894266-4912208 GCA_028453745.1 Agapostemon virescens
TTCATAGAGCGTTTGACAAACCCCACCCGAGTAATTATTTGATTCCATGTTACGTGACCAATTGGATCAATGCAAACGTTTGTTAGGATAGGCGTATTGATACTTTGGCGTATGTTATCATCCAAAATGGTTCGAACATTGAGAAGACTGTAACTACTATCACAGAGTATTATGCTATTTAACAAATTTGATATCCTCGCGGAGATTTGGTTTGCCATTCCATGAAAAAACATATTATTAGTATCCATTGGTGTCCAAGTAAGTCATACGAAAAAGCCATTTTATTTCATATTTCAGTAGAATTTATTACAATTTAAAAAATATACAGTGTTAATACGAATATATATTTTGTTACGGAAGAAATATGTTATATGAACATTTTAAAGCTTGCTGACGCTGCTGTCAGTTTCAAATGTTTTGTCAGTCACACACATGTTCCAGCATTTTTTCAGGTTCTTTATTTAACAACAATATGATCTGTACACGACTTGCAGTTTAAACAGACAGTGTCCATTTAATTTTTATGTTATTTTCAGATAACATACAAATATTGATATCGAAAATTATATAAATAAAACCATCGTAAAATTTCGAAAGTGTATGTATTATTAAATTATAATCTCGTTTTGTAATATTGAAGATACGCTTTTGCAGGGAACGTTGACGAACTGACATCGACAGATGCTATTGAAACTTTTTTTGTGCTCGTGTTGTAAAATATATTTTTATTAAAATGTTATACATCTAAATGTAACAGAAATATTTTAGCAATAATTTTAAAGCAATATTTAGTGTAATATTATGCTAAAACTCTTTAGTCACCCATTTTTAAAGAGTGTCTGCAGGTTAAAGGGAAAAAACTTGTTACATTAAATTGATGGACGAGAAAATCCTGGTTAACGTTTTGTGATTAATTTTGCTGGATAACGATCTCTATTTTTATGTACCTAGGACAAGGATGTAGCAGCTAAAATAATAAGACGTCGTAAGATGACAATTATTATCAACGAGAGTTTGTTTCACTTGCTCGTTATACTTATCGGTCACAGAAACTTACTTGAATATTTTCAAACTCCTGTTGAATTTTGAAAATTTTCATCAAAATAGTTAAAAATTTGATGATTGTGTAAATTTATATAGATCCTGAAAGAATGTCAATATCTTGAGTAAATCAATGAAATTATAAACAATCTGAAAATTTACAAATGTGAAAATGTTAATGCATGCAAAACAAAAAATATTTAAATAATTGACTTAAATAGTAACAAATTTAAGAGGCCATCTTGATTAACTCCGTACTATAATGTAAATCATTGCAATAATGATAATTACAAAAATTCAAATACATTAGCAAGTGTGGAATGATAACGGTGAAAGTTTAATGCCGTCTGATCAGAATTAGAATAAAATAAATTAGTCAGTCACAGTTTAATTGTCGCAGAATCAAGTACTTGTGAAGTAAAATTAATTATTATTAAGAATAAAGTTTAATTTGGTATATTATAACTTCTACTGTGTAGATTACCAGTCTTCCACGGACTACATACTTTTTCTGCCTTGTCAACATCACTTAAAGATCGTATTTTAGTTGAATTATTATAAACAATTATTTCAATTGGTCAGTGGTTTTAAAAATTATAATTATACCGTTATGATCGAGATGAGTGAAACTAATAATAATGTAGATGTGGAAAATAGTCAATCTGATGGTTCTTCAATACGATTTACCAACAAAAAGTCTGGCTGAAGAAAATGTTTATGCTTCAGATTTTTCTGATTACAACAGCCAAAATATTGCAACAAACACATTGATTGAGAGGAAAAGAAATTGTAATACTATAATGAAGATTCAGAATTTAATGCATGTAGACCATAAAGTTAGAAAAATGTAAATCAGCCTTTATTATATCCTAAAGGTAGAACCGTTACAAGGGAAAAAAGGAGAGACATGATTAAACATGATTACTATAAAAACTTGAGAACAAATCGAAGTGACGAGTCTTCACATACAGCTGATAAAGAAGACATCATTTATATTACCGAAAAATTAATCAGAAATAACAATATATTACAGCAGAACAATTAATATTAATTATTATACAAATTAGTAATAAAAATATCTAATAATTAACTTTTCCTGTGATAAAAAACTTAAGAATTTAAATACTGAATTTAAATAACTTTATTCACTTACCAAATCGATTAGTTCCACCAGTCACGTAAAAATTGTAACATTACTGACGATAAATTTTTGGTTATTCTTTATTAGTAATTTTATATACTGTTAGATGAAAGCTACATCTATACTTATGCATTCTACAATATTTATTTGAGTTTATATTATATAGTGAATTTTAAAAAACAATGCACACTATTTCATCGTTTTTCTCCACTTTTTGTCTTATGGAGTCAATTGATTTCTGCAATGAACGCCTGATTTACAACCAATTCTATAAAGAATCTTATTTACATGTTCCGATTACTCTCCTGATCGTAATAAATAAACAAATTAATGATTTGTTTCACAAAAATATTGAGCACGACTATGACTTTTTATCTCGCATAAAAACAATACTTTCGTGAAAAACAGTGTATGGTTTTTTCTTTCTTTCTCAACATGCAATGTTTGTGTACGATAATGGAACAATATCGCCATAAACCTTGCCAAAGCACTTAAAAACTCGGCACGGTCAAGTAAAGCCGTGACCGTCGTTTTTAATTAAGTTTAAACGCACTCTCCACCCTGAGCAAGCGGTTTTCTCGACCGCTGCCAAGGGGAAAATCGGAACTTACATTTCCTCCCTCAGGATGGAACCAATTAAAAGCGGAATTCAATGTACCAGCGATATCATTTCAGAATTCTCCTGATTAGACAGAGAAGTTCACGCGAATTCTCACAAATAAGAATTTATCTATTAAATTAATTTTTACCTTCAATTACAATATTGCTTGCGTCGATTTAAAAATTTTCTGTCCAATTTACAAAATATTTACTTTTCCAACTGTTCCATTCATAAGAATTTGTCTACTAAGTCCATTTTTAATTTTTTATAAATAAAAATTAATAAATTTGCCATATTAATACTAAAAATCTTTAATATTTGTGTCTATAAATTGTTTCATATATACGAATTAATTTCATTGTACCTTGAAAACAATATTTAATCAAAATCAGAAATATAATTGTTGAATAAATTATTTGGGAATATTCTAAACATGAATACGGTACATCATATATATATATATTAGACAAATATGATATAAGAAATTTGTTATTTTGATTGCAACATTACGGTTTTTGGCACATAGAAATAGAGAACACAATCGAATACACGCAATGATATTGCAATTTTTTCAGCATATGTATTTTTCGGATGTACTTCTTTAATGACATACACGTTATAATAAGAATTGTATGAAGTTTTAGTAGATGCAGTCTCGTTATTATTACAAAGAAATGTATATCATTGGATTTATTGTTCGGTAGTTCTACTGTTAATGAAAATATTAAAAATTTGATAAATACATGTACAGTGGCCTGGACTTTTGTGACTGGATGTAGGATTTAGTTTTCAAACACGATTGAAACGTTAAATCGACACCGTTTGCCCAACAACCGTAAATCTTTTAACCAAAAACAGTCGGCATAGTTCACGCGCCATTTTCCTGTATATTGAGCAATCACCGCTCTAGCACTTCGATCTAATTGCCTAATATTAATGTGCCTGGCAATATTATTGAATCCTGGCATACCATGTCAGTCAGAGCTGGAATTCATGGTCCCAGATAGATTTAAACAGAAATTCGCTCGGTTATTCGCGAACACGCACACGTAACAGCTTGACTTTTATTCCTTTGTAGTTTGCGAGATACCAATCGAACAGGCAACATGTGTGTAATCATTACTCTTGTTATGAAATCGCTGTTCGAGATTTATCTCGCTGTACGTTCCACTTATTAAAAACAGCTAACATTTTGTATGTTAGTCATTTCTCTTAGGCGTATTTATCTATCTTTTATTATTAACCATTTTAAATTCTTGATTCTACTTTTATCAATTCAACAATTCTTATCTTTCTGTTTTAATTGCAGAATTTATTTCCATTAGTACCATTATAATTGTTGGGGCTTTTTTAAAAGATTTAAGTAGTTTCAAACAATTTTAAAATAAAATTGATACATCTGACAATTATAATTAAAAGTGTCATATTATTTTTTGTAGACCACCGAATTCTTCTTTCCAATGTACTTCAATACATATGTAGTTTGACAAAACAAAATTATCGAGTTTATTAAAACACAATTAACGTTTTTGTTTAACCCCCTATGGGGCCGTGTAACTTTTAAATCACATGTTAATATATCGACATTTTACTAAATGATTTTAGTTCTTTTATAAGATAACGTATACGTCTAAATTGTATAATGTCTCTGAGGCAACAAATAAAAATATTAATAACGGTTAACAGCGCCGGCAGCCTGAAATATCAAAGTAAATACTCTGCAAGTTGTCTGCAGATAGAAATCAACGGAACCATCTTGTGCAATTTACATAATTTGTTCTTCTATCTATTCTATTATATTCTATCTATTACTCAAAACAAAGCATACATAATAGCTTTGAGTTTTCATATTAGGAACAACTTATTTGTTTGCAATTTCAATAATCATTTTGTTAATATTTGCACATGATACAGTTTTGTGAATTTCAGGTTACAGTAGGCTATTATGATAGATTTTGGTATATTTAGGATAATGCTTGTGCTTTCTTCTATTTTCAGAGTTATACGTCATATATCCAAAATATGGATACATAATCACATAAAAGTAATAGAAGAATTAGAATTAGACTCATTAGCGGTAATAGATCCGAAGATTCTGTATTAGATTCTTAGTCCGATGAAGATCATCCCGTAGTATTTACCCGACGACACTTAAATATTATTGACAGTGACGATGAATTTAGTACCGAATCATCATTGGGTAAGGAAAATTCAGGACCACAAAAGATTGTTTAGTAATGAGTAGCTCAGACGAATAATGGTTGTCGTCGCCTTTGAAAAGCAGATTGCCCTGAAGACTCCGAAGAATCCTACTCTCCTGTGACCCATTTTCGAAAACTATTTGACAGTGAAATTATAAATGATATAATTGATTATACCAAACATATGCACTGCAGTGTGATCCAACAAAGGGGTTCCAAAAATAAAATGTTCCAAATGCAACGAACATCAATTTTTAAAGCCAAGTGCAAGCTGTTTTACGGAATTTCACGCTTAAGCTTTTATGCACAGAAGTGTAAACATCGTAAACCGTTGTTACTGTAAAATTACAAAATTACAAAATTATAAATTATAATAAAATTATTTAAACTGGTAAATTTCTTTTAATCTGCATGTATAAGTTTGCAAATGTTGATTTTCCATTGCATATATTTTTTTATATTCTAAGTAAAAAGTTTGGCCTGTAGAAGGTTAATTAAAAGTATTTCCGATGTTCAAGAAAGTAAAAGTCTCTTGTTGATCGTAAAATGTATGGAATAATTAGTTAACTACATTTTATAATAGTTTTCTTGGAACAGGAATGTTAATGGTCTATTTATCATTACAGTTAATCGATAATTAATTAAAAATGTCAACAGTTTCATTCGACACGTGGAAATCGTACTGAATCAAAGATGCTATCTATAGAAATATAATTTAATGAGTGATATCGACAATATGAGGTTGTTAGGGCGTTTGGAAGTAACTGACGATAACACAAGATGACTGCCATCGTTTTAGGCAGAAGAGACAACTTGCCGTCCTCGTCCCTACTTTCCTGCTTTAAAGCAGCGCAGAGGAATGATCTTCACTACAACGACCTTTTTGATCGGACGAGAAGTGTTTTTCTGCCAAATGATTCCCACATTTAGCTGCTGAAAAAGGTGTCTAAATGTATACTTTCCTTAGTAGGAGAAAATGCGTACTTTTCTGATTTTGAATATGAAACAGCAATTGTGTAAGACGCTCGGGTCGTAATAAAACCTATTTCACCAGTCCCTCAATTTGCCGGGTACTTTGACGCAGTTTCTCTTTTACGTAGTAAATTTTAACAATATTTACGCGGTACATGAATTTACCCAGCCAAAAAGTACATTTTCCTATGTAGGCATTTTGTATAAAAATGGCCAAAAGGATGAACCATCACAGCTCGTAAAGGGCCGATGGCGAGTGACCGACGGTTGTTTTGTAATTGCTTTAAATGTAATTGTTTTATAGTTGCCACATGTGGCCGGAATCGCCGAGACTGAAATTTCGAATTCGACAAACTCCAAAAAAGTTGCAGGGGATCAGGGTCAGGAAAAATCGAGGACGACTCGTGATAGATTATCTTCGTACACCTGGCTGAGACATTAATCTCACCCTTAAATCCTTAGTGGCTTATCCACCGCCACAAATTTGAGCGAACAGCCAAGTAGAAAAATATAAGAAAATAATACAAAAATTAAATATACAAAGTGAATATAAGTATAATATATAAATATATTAGCAGAGCACTCAGTCGCGATATAATATTTCAAACAACCCCGTCTCTTCTTCCGAGTCCACTGTATACGTGTTCCATTTTTAATAAATATTCGTTATATTTCCTGTTTACTAATCCTAGCTTTTCTCGGTCAAGTCCTACATCTACAACCTTTAAAACTAACAAGTGTGTACACTAACACTGATAAGAAACCTTATGGTGTATGTTTTCTACAAATTGAGCGCGATCAGCGTTACTGGAAAAACAAGCCAGACCTCGAGCCGAAGGAGAGGACGATGGGGAGCACAATGGGTGCTTTCATGTAAATAGAATTTAATTTTGTTCTCTAAAATGTCATTTATACTATTTTTTCGTTAAACTACATTGTATCCTCCACCGTATGTGCAACGAATATGTATTCTTAAAACTGAGAACGGATACTTCGCGCAAATTGAGGGACAAGTGTGTAGTCAACGTCAGATTAAGACCGTGGTAGGATGTAACAACAACCAAAATCCAGAACTGTAAAATAACAATTATAAAGGCGATATAATATTGGTTTTAAATAGGCGAAAGCTACGTAGGTCAGACGCAACGTACAGTGCGTCACGAAAATATTTGGATACTTTTTAAAATGGAATAACTTTTCCAATAGTAGATCAAGCAACTTGATTCTTTTTAGAATTAAGTAAATATTACAACATATGTAATAAATAAATATATATAAAATATAAATAAATATATAAATAAATATATAAATAAATATAAATATATAATAAATAAATATAAATAATAAATATATAATAAATAAATATAAATAATTAATATATAATAAATAAATATAAATAGAAGAACTATGTCCCCGCATCGGGACCTTTCGGATAATAAGGGTTAATAAATAGTCCACTATTCCCAAACATTTTCACGAGATTAATTCGGCGAGTGAAGATCACGATGCACCGAAGTCTCCTTACGAAGGATATTGCGACATAACAAGCTTTAAATAACAGTAAGTATTTGTCAAATGTCTCACGTCATTTTAATATTCTAAAACAGACTGTATGCAGGATTAAAAAACGATTTTACCACATGGACACTTTAAAACCTTACCTAAATTTGGACAACCGAAAAGACATGTGTCAAGCAAGATAAAAAAATATTACACAATTGAAAGCTAATTCACTGATGACCGCACTGACAGCTGGTCACAAAAATATTCGGACACTCTTTAAAACGGAATAACTTTTGCAAAAGTGGACGAAGCAACTTGACTTTTCTTTTAGATGATAGAATTACTAGCATATTAAACAATATGCGACAATTCTCTAAACAAAAATTTCAATTGTTTGGTATTATAAAAGAAATAAAAAAATAATACTTTTAAACCCTTTCATCTGAGCTTTCGACAATTAGACAGTACTTTTTGTAGGTTTTGGTAACTTGCACACATGCTAAAAATTTCATCCAAATCGATTGTCATAGGATTAGGCTACAAAAATAGAAGGTGTACAAATCTTCAGATTTCTTACAGTTATGGTACAAAAGTCGCGAAAACTACGATTTTCACTATCTTGAATCCTTTGTGACTCATAAGGACGATAGATTTAGATCAAATTTTCAGTATATATGTAAATTACGAAGTTGTGCAAAAGGAAATGTTTAAATTTTGGTTACAAGCTTAGATAAAACAGTGTAAAAACAGAATTTCTTATTTCATTGATCATTCCAACTAATCACAACATTTATATAAAAATTTTTCGCATATTGTCTAGTAGATGGTCTTCTATTATTTAGAAAAGAATCCGTTCAAGAAAGTGTCCAAATATTTTCGTGATCGACTGTACCTTGCAACGACTATGAGATTTTTCGATTCTGCGAAACTGTTTCAAGAACCGAAACCGATATTATGACAATTTTCAACTGCTGTGCACATGTATGATCAATGCGTCAATTTGACACAGGACGGACACATTAAATTGCAAAATTGACAGGCGGACGAGGATTAATAAACAAGTGTTTGAAGATGAACGCGTAAGAGGAATTACGGATTCGCAAGGAACTCGATTTCCCGGTGAGCATAATGAATGGAAATGAGAATTGACTTAATGAAATTTTTCGCTCCTCGATTTAATCGCGTTCTCAATTATAAACCGTCTGAGTGCCGACACTAACGTCAGATTTAATCGAATCATTCCGTGTCTCATCGATCCGCGTGCCATGAATAAGTTGGTGAACGATGTTTCTACAGTTTTTCCTTCGAAGATGCGATATCCTCTTCGTCCATATTGTCTCAGAGCGCTGGAGAAAGGGGTACAGAATCGATCGACCATTATTTCACGCTAGTGCCAATATCAATCGCAGGAGATGTTAATTATTATCGCGTTAACGGTGAGTCTCAAAGGAAGAAGAAAAAGAAGATTATTTCGAGAAAAAAATACGAAGTTCCGCCCGGATTGAAGAGATAAAGAGGTCTTCTTGTTTAGATGTTTCGTTTCTTCGATGTTTCGTTTCCACGCGGACTGCAAAGGGACGATCTCGAATTGTAAAAGCGGTAAAACAAGGCATTAGCTTTATGGAGTGGAAGGAAAAGGAGGAGGGCGGCCAGCCACGGACCTGGACCTTCTCCAAACCTACGGGAACTCCCTGTTGTTGGATCCGGCTCGTTCAAAACCAAGATTTTAAACTCGACAACAAACTGCCGCAAACTAGGACGGCAACGATTTTGCTGCCGGTCTACCGTGTTCACTCGTTCGTTATTAAAGTTTCAGGACTTCCCAGGGCATTCTGTGCTTTATTTCGTCCGTTTCACTCTCCCTCCATTTTTATCTCCAACCTTTATTCCTGTGCTTCTTTGTTTTTAGCGACGGATGTGTATTTTATTGTACGTAAAAGTGAACCTGTAACGTCGTTGATATATGCAACGGAATAACGGTTTCTTTCTTTCCTTTTATGGTATAACTTTTGTGTCTTTCTTCCATTCGCGAGTCCTCGTTAATTCCGCGCTAACGCGGCCAAGTTGTTTAACGGCGCCATTTTTTGCACGGAATAATTACGCTTTACGCTTTACGCTTAACGCTGTTGCAAATATACTGAAATTGTTCGTTTCAGATCCACTCGTAATGAACCTGTTACGGAAAATTTCACGGCACGTGACACCGAGAATTTTTTACACTATATCCACCGACGATGCCTATTAATAGGATTTTCAGTAGTTATATAATATCAAAAAGATATTTGAATATTTCCCTCTACATAGTCATGACAAAGGAAATTATAACGAGGTTGCTGGAAAAATTATTGCAATTTTTATCAGTTGAGATATCAGCGATGTTTTTCAAGCAACGAGGTATTGATTATTAACCATCTTAAATTCTTTATTCTACTTTTACCAATTCAACAATTCTTATTTTTCTGTTTTAATTGCAGAATTTATTTCCATTAATACCATTATAATTGTTGGGGCTTTTTTTAAAGATTTACGTAGTTTGCAACTATTTTAAAATAAAATTGATACACCTGACAATTATAATCAAAAGTGTCGTACTATTTTTTTGTAGACCACCGAATTCTTCTTTTCAGTGTACTTGAATACATATGATGTTTGACAAAACAAAATTAACCTACAAAAAGTACTGAATAATGTGTTCTTTAAAATTACTGAACTTTTGCATAAAATATTTTGTATTCGAACCTAAGGGAAGAAAAATAAATAAAAATACATTAGTTTTCAATATATTCTTTAAATAAATTTAGTTTCTACAAATCTACTTTTATCACCTAATTCGCCACTATAGAGAATTTAATCATTTAATTCATCTCAAATAATTTTCATTATGTTGGTTAAAATATATTTAAAATGTTATTGCCACACCTCCCATATAAATATGATTATTATTCTAAATAGTGCGATTTACATTATTGAATAAAGCATTTTTATTTGCAGGTGCAAATTTGTCTAGTAGCTGATGGGAACGAAAGAACAAATTATCACAGATTTCAGGATCTGATGCCTGCCCCTTTAGAATAAACCCTTTGCCATATTATGACAAGTTTGACTCGTGTTGAATATTTTAAAAAAAGTCTGACAAACATAAATATTATAACATTCATTTTAGACAAAATCAAATATTGTTAATTTGTAGTGAATATTTAAGCATTGCAATAGGGATAGTTCTATAAAACATATAAATTATATTTTCTCTTTTGTAACATTTTTAGTGATGAAGACAATATACTAAATTTTAGTTACAAAGAAAATGGTATGGCAAGCAGTAACTCAGCTACACCTCGATTATGCCACTAGATGCCAAATAGTAGTAGAGTTTTTTAAAATACAATTAAAATACAAATCACATGTTAATATATCGACATTTTACCAAATGATTTAAATTTTTTATAAGATAACGTGTACTGTTACGGAAAATTTCACGGCACGTGACACCGAGAATTTTTTACACTATATCCACCGACGATGCCTATTAATAGGATTTTCAGTAATTATATAATATCAAAAAGATATTTGAACATTTCCTTCTACATAATGATACCAAACGAAATTATAACGAGGTTGCTGGAAAGATTATTGCAATTTTTATCAGTTAAGATATCAACAATCTTTTTCAAGCAACGAGGTATCTCATTATATTAATAGAGTACCTCGCTGAAAAGTGCACAGCTTCATCTATCGATTTGTATTTTATCTGTTCTGCTAACCGTTTGTAAGAGGTATTGTAGGGTTACTATTGTTATAAAAATGAAGATACAAGAATGCGTTTGGTAAGTGGACTATTAATAAATGTAGAATTCAACAAAGACTTGAACAATTTAAAGTACAAAGGTAAAAGTCTGGAGGATGAAGAGGCTCGCGGACGCTCTTCTGCAATTCATAATGATGAACCAGGAATTGTTATTCAAGCAGATTCTTAAAAAACAATTCGAGAAGTTGCGACAGAATTAAAAGTTTATAATACAATAATCATTGAACGATAAACTCAAAATCGTCGAATAAAATAAAATAAATAACTTTTAAATTCATGAACAAAGATGTGATGACATTTGCACGAATCTAATTTATTGCAATATGGAAAGTGATTTTGCTGTTGACATATCTATTGCTCGTTGACTATAAACTTTAAAATATTGTAATATATTCGTCGATTATTAATTTGTTAATCAGTTATTTGAAATTATCATCTTTATAAGGACTCCCCCGTATTTATTTTTGATGTAATATAGGAAAAATAAAAATGTCTTTATTCTTAAATCTTTTGAAAAATTTTTGCAGTGAATAATGTACATTTGAACTATTTGCTATTAAAAGAATTTTGCACTATTCGATCATTAAACACACAAAAATTAGCTAAAGTGGATTTTTACAACTGTGGTAGACAGAGGTAAAATTTTAATAGTTTATTAATATTTTTTGTATTGTCAACAACGTAAAAAGCATTTGAGTTGCCGATTTATTTGCAACATTGATTTTGTTAATTTAAACTTGCTAGCACCATAATATTAACCTTTTTTAGTCTACCACTTTATTTGTTGTTTCTCAAGATGAAATTTTCATTATTGAATCCTTTATTCTGCCATTGGAGAATCAATTTGTTTATATTACATTACGAGATTTGAGTATGAATAATAATACAAAATAAAAGCAGTTAATGACGCAATAAGTGTTCTACTCGGTTATTGTTAAAAGATTGTATATCTTTAGAAAAATGAAAAAGGTCTATTAAAGTTTTATTTATGCCCCCCCCCATCCCACAACAATGAATAATTTCTTAAATATATACTTTGTCAAGGTATCTAGGTAAAATAGGAAATGTTTGTTCAATTAATAAACAAATATTTGCAATGAATTTTCTGTTTTTATAAACTCTTTGAACATAATTAGACATTTTGTGTAGGTAAATTATGCAATTTCATATATTTGTCGTCTTAACTATACGTACTGTTTTTCTTGATCAAGTAGTTATTATTTTTAGGATTTTATGCATTTATGATAGAAATATAATATAACATTATTGAATTCGACTTATTAAAATTATTAAATACAGAAATTCATTTTACTATGTCTCGTATTTCATGCATAAAACATGCATTCTAGTATTTATAAATGTTCTTAATTACGTTTATTGAAAGTGTAATACATTTAATTTAATATCTGATAATAATTCTTAACTTATTTGTGTGTGAAAATAAATAGGTAACACTTTCGTTTATTGTAGATAATAATTTTTCCATTTAGAAAATTTCAATACCTCTAAACATATAGATAACCAGTAGAATCAATGGCGATATTATTATCATAAATTATCAAGAATACTTTTTATTATAATACTGTTAATATTAATTTTACAGCATGGTTAGAATGAATAAAAAACAAATACTACTATCAGTACATAATAAATTTACAAGAAACATTCTGATTTCATTAGAATTTGTTTATTTATTTTCTTTTTCAAAATTTCAGGTGACACTTTTAGATAATTTGTTACTTAAATCATTTTAAAATGAAAACCTTTTGAACAAAAAACATTTGAAATTATGCGTGTCGTGTATTGTAACACCACTTCATTTATTGCTGACTCATTTCATCGTATCTTATCGAAATGCGAGTTCTCAAAAGTTGTTCTGATCATCAAAGTACGTCATCACGATATTCAGCAGTAAAACAATGGGTTTTGTTGTCGAACCAGGGTAATCACACAAATGGACCATGCAGACGGATATTAATAACTACAGCTTGAAAATGTTAATACAGAGCAAATCCGAAAAACATATAGTATATTCAATATAAAATATTATAGAAAAACACTGTCGGTATTTTTAAATAATATTTCTCTAAACCAAACACGTAAATGTGAAATCTGTTCATTAATTGTGAATATATAAAATAACTTTCCACATAAAAATTTAGTTAATAAGAGGAACATAAACAATAGCAGAAGTATTGTTATTGAAATCATGGTTTTGCGAAACTTTTAAGTAATGAATACTTTTTAAATGGAATTATATACATTCACATATGGAATTCTAATGAAATCGTTAAAGTTCATTGCATTTATCGATGTAATGTGCTTTTCTTTATTAAAAAATGTATAAATTTATCTATATCGAAAAATCATTCATTTAAAATTAGACGTACTGTGTCCTAAACGAACCTAATATACAGTGCGTTACAATAATGACAATATTGCAATTATTCAAATTTCATACAACTTTTATGTTAATATATATTTTAATGACAAAAAATCATTTAGAAAGTTACCATGGAAACATTCTAATAATTTTAATAACTGTGAACGAAGAAATCAGTTAACCATTCATTTTTACCAGTCTGGTAATTAATAAGTATATTAAATATAATAGTATTTAATATAATATAATAGTTAACAAGTATAGTTAATAATTATTGCAAAATGGTAAATATGTACATGTTTCAATGTAAATCATGTGTATGTAAATACATACCCAATTTTGCTACTTGTCACTGTATGACAACAATGTCATGTCTAATTTAACAAACAGATTAAAAATGAACGTATTACATTTAATACTTTCAAATCATTTGTTTTATCGCTTCTTTGATGCATTAACATTTTTAAATGATTTATTATTTTTACATTAATTCTTTGCATATGGATGATTTATATCTTAATCGCTTTTTTACAAAGTTCGTCAAATCATCTTCAATTGTTTATCGACAAACCTGTAATTTTTTACGATCACCTTTTAACCGATATTATAACGTGTTAGGTAACTGTGGTAAAATACTCCTTTCCAACTTGTGTACGAAAACAGAACACAGTACTCAAGCGCGAGGGCATTTAGGAAGACGTCTTACAAAATATGCTCTGTACTCTACATGATCTTTATCAGCTTCGATAGACTCGCGTAGGCGCGAAACTTGCCAATATTGCAACACATGAGAAGTTTTGGTTCCTCGGAGGAATGCCTTTTTTAAAACTATATAGGTCAAATGATAGAACAACGCCGTGATCGAATACCTCGAGGAAGTAATATTAATTTGTAATAAATACTATAACTTACTATTAACCCTTTGCACTTGAAGCTGTTTTAACTCCAATCCCGAGACATTTTGTCTGACCTAGAATATTTTCATTCTACACGATATATTTTATCTTATGCATACGAAATTTGTTTACTATTACGCGTCCTTGGAACGATTATATTTTTACGAATTTCTTTGACAGTAGCATAGTGATTTAAAGATTGTTTTGAACAGTACTTCAGCTATTGTCAGTGGTGCCTGAGAGTCACCGTTCGAGTGCGAAGGGTTAATACGTATATTATCTCACATTCTTAAAGTGTCAAAATGCTTCTAATCAATTTTATGTGTATAAAACAATACGTTGCTATGAGAAAATGACTGTATTATAGTAATAACAAAATGTAGAATACTATCTACGATATTTATTCATCATGGCAATTTAATAGACGTTTTACGAAAAATGTAATATCAGAATTTGTTCAACATTAAAGGTATTCTAATTAAACTGCGACATTTTATACAAAATAAAAACCATCTGTTTCAATTCAAAAGGAACCAATGTTGAACGTACATTTATTTAATCTCTTAATAATTTAAATAAATTAAGAATAGCGTAACGATGTTTCTACAATCTTCATTTCTTTTCAGTGTTTTGTATTTATGCATCTATCAATATTTATCAATCTATTAGTTCGATCTATTTATGGATCTAACAACTCTCAGGTTAATTGCAGATTTAAAACTGTCAAAGACTAGTGAATTTCGTTCAATCAGATTCTTTTGTCCGTAATAAATAATTTTGTCCAGAGAATTTCATTTATGAAATTTTAAAGTCGTTTTGTAGACCACGCAATTTCATTTATGAAATTTGGGTGTCGTTTTGTAGATCAGACTATTTCATTTATGAAATTTTAAAATTGTTTTATATATCAGACTATTTCATTTATTACGGTTGGAACCCGTTCTGTAAACAACATAATTTCATTTAAGAAATTTTTAAATCGTTTTGTAGACCAGACAATTTCAGTTACGAAATTTTGAAGTCTTTCAATAAAATCTTGTTAATTGTGGTTATGTTTCTTCATCTGGATTTGAAGTTGTTGAGGATTTATTGATCATATGGTATGTTATGATAATATTATTTAACATTATATAACACAAGAGTTATTATATAAACATGTCTAATGCCTTAGTATAGCTGTGCTATTTTCATTGTAAAATGGTATTCGTATGGACATATAGACATTTTTTATTCCATCTGACCTACTCTACCACCTTTTAAAATATTTCAACGTGAATCCATCGAAGAGGCTGAGTATTTACAACACCCTTTTAGATACGTCTCGACAGCCCGAAAACATTGCTCGGGCACGTCATCTTGACTCTTAAATGCAAAACCGGTCGTGATGCATCTCGTATCTATTGTTTTAAGTTCGCCCGATTCGTCAGTTTGAGACCCATTTTTAAGCATTTCTTGAGACCGAAACAGATGTTATATCATCGTTAAAACCAGACCTGTTATGAATGTATGTGTTTAATTTAATGATTGCTACATTTATCTAATTTTATCTAACATTTATCTAAAGAAACATTTCTGTAAAAGAAACACATAAACGAAAATTATGAATAATTAATTTCTTATATTTTTCAAATATTGTTACTCTTTTAAAATATATAGTATGAATTTATAATGTACAATAACACCATTTTAAAAATTAACCAAAGATTGCCACATTCGTATAGGCTTCTCTTTTGAAAGATAGAAATTTGCTAATAAATTCAACATTTTAGCAAAGTTTAACTATAATTTATTATTTTTTCCAAACAGTTTATTCAACTATCCTTAGTTCTGGTCATTTAAATATTTATATAAATTACAAACATCTTACTCTTTCCCTTTTCTATTAGTGTGTGAACTGTAGAATGAAGTTTTATATTTTTTCGTTCATGTATGCTATATCCATTCCTTCGTAGATTGAACATTGACATAAATCACAAAGAGTACAATGTAGAATAAAGAATAGTGCATTTACTGTTTTCCTTTACCGAGCACGAGTAAAGAAACAATGTTGTACTCATCATAATTATTAAAATATTAAAATGCAATGTTATTCCCATTTAGGACCCACAAATCTATTTCCAGAAATGTCTGTAATTGTCCTATTCGAAGTTGTGCCATATTGCCTCAAAAGTCTATAAACATAGTACATTACCATGCAACATGTTTATCTTTTTATCCTGAACAGTTACAAATTTTTAAAACTTAAAATGTTTTTATAAAAGGAAACGTTTGAGGGATATGCTACGTTTCTTTCTTTTTATATATTTTTATATGATTCAATATTCTTTCTCTACGAAGTTTGATTACAAAATAAATGTTCCTAGTGAAATTGATATCACTTTTTTAATTGGAAAATCTTTCATTAATCTCACAGAACGATTCACGTCGGTTAATGTTTTACATTTAAACGAAATAAGTAATGGATTATAAATTTTTAATCTATTAAGGAATATGTAAATGTATTTCTGAGTAAACATTTGAATTAATTAGGAATTCATTAATGATAAGTGATATTTACATTCGTTGACAGCAATGTGAGATGAAGAATGAACAGGAAAACTCTACTTAAACACGTGTTAGGTAATCTGTGACATTACACCAGGTTGCATAAAAATTATGTGGACACATTAGCATAAAAAAATACGATTTATCAAAATATACGAGAAATTATTAAGCAGCATTGCAACGTATTGGAAAAATTATTATCACTATAATAATTTATTATAAATCCTAATATATTAAACGTCAAATTTAAATCCTGTTATTGAAAAATTACATCTTAATAGTGATTAAATAGAAATAATAAAGTTAAAATTTACTCCTAATGTTAATTATTAGATTTGTCTGCGTGACCATCGAGGGTCACTTTATTAGTTTTGCAACAGAATTGTCCGTCTCGCACATGTGGCGAACAAATGTGCCGAGAACGGGATTTTGCTATTTACAACCGGGAACGTAAAAATCCTCGCCTCGGGGATTAGGACTCGGGAAGTGTTTTATTGTTAACAGCTGTTTTACACGTGCACCTCCAGAGTTACCTCCGAAATTGCCGTCTCCTCGCCCGCTTCAAGAGTCTCTTTGTCATGCGTTACCGGACGGGCCTTACCTGCGCTGCGCGGCCTGTCCCTTGGTTTCCGTCAACGCGGCTTGCCGAAAGTTACGTCTCTCTCTTTCACCATCAATTTCACCATTTTCTTCGACCAGCGTGGGCGGCGACTGCCCTTCAAAATTGTCACGGCCTTCCCGAAAATATCTGTTGTTCATTGGTCAATTCTAATCACACCCATTTGATGATTGAACTTAAATACCGGTGTTCGGGAAGCGCGCGTCAGATTAGCAAGATTAACAAACGTTACCGAA
>CM052089.1:4920439-4944774 GCA_028453745.1 Agapostemon virescens
ACATGAAAAATGTCAATTTAGTTCAAAATGTGCACAAGCAATTTATAGTATTCCCTCTGCTTTCAGGTTTGATTGATATTATACAAACTCCATGAAGGATGATGACAAGCCACATCAATCGCTTTAATCATTGTTTATATTTTACAAATATTATAGAAAGTTCAACATCATAGTTTTTAGCTGCCGACACCCGCCGCCGAACCGACGTCACCGCCGAACGGAAAAACTCGTGCTTCCACGATTATTGACGATCCTTAACGCTCTAGACAATAGACAAAAATGAAGCACAACCATTGGCCAATATTTGGTCACCCAAAATAGTATATAAACAGCCAATGAATAGCACACTTTAAAATTAACGTAATTTTTATTTATTTAACATTATAACCAAGGTTTTGTTTTTATACATTCTTGCAAAATACCTGTATAAACATACACAAATGAAATTGAATTGAATTTCGCCAGTCTATAGAATTTTATTAAGAAAAATAGAATTTTTAAGGAAATATAGTGGGACAAAATTGTAGCACATTTAACTTAAAGTTATGTATAATAATAAATCAATGAATGATATTTAATGCTTAATATCTTGTGACTCCTCCTTTACATTTAATAACAGCCATCATTCTCTTTGACAAAGATTTATAGAATTTTTTAATAGTTTTTTGCTTTAATTGGTCCCACTCGTCTTGAATACATTTTTTTTAATTCGGCAATATTTCTAAATTGTCTGCCATTTCCACATACAGCCTGAGGAAGATTTCCCCAACAGTTTTCAATAATGTTAAGATCGGGTGACCTTGCTGGCCAATCCAAAACGCGAAATTTTTTTTTTAAAAGTACTATTTTACTACTTTTGCAGTGTGTACTGCGACATTATCCTGCTGAAAAATAAACGTCTCTCTAGCAATTCTGGTGGTGTACGTGTTCATTTGTTCCTAGATCATTTCCAAATACATTATGCTATTCATTTTTCCTGTTATAAATTTGATTTCCATGTTAACATAGTACCCGACACCGCACCAAATCATCACAACACCACATCCCATTTTCCGACGACTCAAGAACTGTTTCTCCTTTCGCATATTGTGAAAATGGTAATTCATACCATCCAGTCCATCCAAGTTAAATCTCTTTTCATCCGTAAATATTATTCTTCGCCATTTCTTTTGCATATGAATATTCTTTTCCGCAAAGTGTAACCGATTCATCTTACGTTGCACAGTTAGCCAAGGCTTTTTCTTCAATTTTCTTCGTGTTACGTATTTGCATTTTTGTAAAACACATCTCAGATTCTTTATATCTTTATATTATTAATCAAATTTCCTGAAACAATAGCTCGTGCAATAATATTTTACGTTTGCTATTTCTGGTAATTGTTGACAAAAAGGGAGGATTTAATAAAAACGCCATTAGGATGAGTGATAATAACGATGCCGTTATTCCTTTGATTGGATTTCCTTTTGACAAAATATATTGAAAGCAGACATATACGTATTTTTTTATAGACATATACTTTAGCACATAGAAAAACTTATACGTTGTAATGCACTGTTAAAAGACATTTTTGTATTATTATTTATGTGGAATAATAATCTTCTTAACATATATTTCAGTTTTTAAACACAACAAAAGTTGAATTATTATTTTCAATTATTTTTTACACTTTTTACAAGATGTTTTTTGTCCATACTTTTAAACGCTTTTCAATAACTTACACCTTTGCACTTTCAAACGTCACCAAAATTGATTACTTGCTTTTTACTTAATTATTAACGAACATTATACGTTATAGTAAAACCTTGACAGTACTACTCATTGTCAGCGCAGTGACAGTGACAACAGGTTAGAAAAACATCGAGAACAGAGAATGGCATCTTCTGTGAATATTTACTATAACTTTTAATAAAGAATCTAATCTGCAGATTTTAAATACATTTTTTTTTTTTATTGATACTGTAGGGTGGATAGCGGATGAATCGGTAATTGAACTAAAATGGTAAAAGGATTTAAAAACTCATCGTTCCGTTCCTTATGAATTACGCGAATAAAACTATTACATATATTTTGTTTTTATTGTATCAGAGAGAAAACAATATGAGTTTGTTCTACTCGGAATTTAAATTCAATAGAGCACGTACGTGTATATCGTGTATATCGACGTACAATATCCGATGATGGATGCAGCGAAGCACCAAAATTTTCATACACATAGTATAACACTGTATAGTACAGCTTCGTTTTGCTGGATACTGTACAAATTTTATAGCGTAGCTTAGGTTAGCTTTTCGGTGGATCCTCGGCTTAAAACGCATTTGTAGCGTTGCGGGAAGATTCCGTTAGTGAAAGAACAACAAAAATGGTTCAAACGATTTAAGAGGTGCAGTGCAATATACTCAGAAACACGAGAAATTGCCTAAATACATATATTAAAATCTACACGAAAGATGTTGACGACGTATTACAACGCGATGAACCAACAAAAAAAGTGATTTAAATGCGATTGGTTTTTATGAAATCCTACTGTTACGCTCCTTAACAAAACGAGTGTATATTTCTACAGGCACCATATACAATTAGTCGAAAAAGTTTTAAAGCGTATTTCAAAACAGAATATCTTTCTTAGAACTGTTTGAGGTTTTTGATACATTAGGGTTAGCACTTTTCTTAGGACGTTAAAGCAACGATTTATACAGGGGATTTATACACCAAACGTTTGCACGTCAAATATCTTTGTTGTTTCTAAAGAGACGTAAAATATGGTAAGGACAAAGTTGAATGGTACAATGGAGCTGACACGATAGTATAAAAAAATTTTGTTTTTATGTTATTTTTTAGAGATATCAAGGTCACCTTGACTTTTTTAAACCACCCTTTTTTAAACACCTACAATAATAGGCCCTTTCATTAGGAATTCAATGACTATATTATTCCAAGGTCATTCAAGGTGAACGACAGAAAAAACGTATAAGATTTAGAATATGAAAGCAGAATATGTTTTTCATGGTTGAGACTTGTAGTAAATAGTAAACATACTATGGTCGTAGTTAAAGTAAACATACTAAGGTCGTTCAATGTTACTGTTATTCAGCATTCTTATTTACTATCAGTATATTTCCAAACGCGATTCCGCTATGTCTTATTCAATGACTGAAAAGTGTGATATGATCACGATTTACTGTGGATGTAGACAAAATGCAATGCTGGCCCGATTACTTTATGAAGAAAGGTACCCTGAGCGAAGCACTCCTTCTAAACAGACTTTCATTAATACGTACAGATTGTTTCGAAGTACTGACGGTGTACATGCAAGACAGTACAAACGGAAGAATCCCACGACCAATGAAGACAATGAAATTAATATTTTAGTAGCTATAGCTGTTAATCCTCACGTGAGTACGAGAAAAATTTCCCGGGAAGCAGGCATAAGTCAAAGTAGCGTAATACGAATTCTGGCCCGACATAAATTTCATCCGTTCCACATATCGCTCCATCAAGAATTGCAAGGGAATGATTTTCAAAATAGAATTAACTTTTGTCAGTGGAAATTGCTTCAAAATCATTCATTTTTTTCTAATGTCTTGTTTACGGACGAAGCAACATTCACTAATCATGGCTCAATTAATCTACGGAATTCCTATTATTGGTCTGTGGATAATCCGCACCGGCTGCGAGAAATTGATCATCTAAGACAATGGAGCGTAAACGTGTGGTGTGGTATTTGGAACGACAGAGTAATTGGACCATATTTCGTTAACGGAATGATGACGGGACAGAAATACGCTCAATTTTTGCAAGAAGATCTGCTAATTTTGTTAGAAGATGTCCCTTTACAAAATCGATATGATATGTGGTACCAACATGACGGTTTTTCTGCTCATTATGCACGAGTAGGTAGAGAAACGTTGCAATCACGATTTCCAAACCGATGGATTGGACGAGGCGGAACTGTTTCATGGCCAGCACGTTCGCCTGATTTAAATCTACTGGATTTCTTTTTATGGGGTCTGCTAAAAGAGACCGTGTACATGGGTGCTCTAACAACAGTTGAAGATATGCGTCAGCGTATCATCACAGCATGTACAAATATCACCTCGGATGTACATATCAGAGTTCAACATTCCTTCAGAGCCCGTTTACATCAATGTATCGACGTAGATGGCCATCATTTCGAACATTTATAAAATACATTTATTCTGCTTCCATATTTTAGTTTTATACGTTTTTTCTGTCCTTGACCTTGAATGACCTTGGAATAATATAGTCAGTGAATTCCTAATGAAAGAGACTATCATTGTAGGTGTTTAAAAAAGGGTGATTCCATTTCAAAAAAAGTCAAGGTGACCTTGATACCTCTAAAAAGATGACATAAAAGCAAAATTTTTTTATAGCATCATGTCAGCTCCATTGTACCATTCAACTTTCTCCTTACCATATTATACGTATCATTAGAAACAACAAAGATATTTGGGGTGCAAATGTTTGGTGACACATTGTATAAGAATTATCAGTATGGTGGCTCTATCTCCCCAATAGATGGACAATTGGACGTTTTTCCCGCTGCTATCTGGTTCGTCTCCTTCTTCGATTTATATACATACTTACACACACATCATCCATAACCACTGTTCAGTCCCTGAACAACAATTTACCGGTTTTTTATTTAGAATCATTTTAGACCCCGGATATAACACGAGCAAAAGCTTTTACACACTTCTACCGTCATAAACCACCGTAACCTCTCCTATGAGCAACACCTTGAAACCAAGCGCGACAATACTTAGCAGCTACCTGCGACCGCACCATTCCACTTCTCCATTCGGAAAAGGAAAAATCATTTTCTGAACTTTGGTAGGGACAGACCAGGAGGAATTCTGCGGATCCTGGGACTAGGACAGACAGAATCTTTAGAACCATGAACTAGTACACATCTATAGAATATTTGGAACCCCAAACTGGTACACATCTATACAGTATTTTGCCCTTCGGAATAGGACAAATTGAGATAATTTAGAACTTTGAACTTTTAAAACGTTATAATCTTTGAAACTTTAAATCCTTAAAAACAGTAGATGTATATTTGCGAATGCAAAATACATTAATCTATTGTCGTAAATGAGAGCGTTATTGCTTTGAAGCTCCAGAAATTCGGACAGAACAAACGCTCGAAACATCAAGAATCGTAAAAAATTGCGATTTTCACCATTTTCGATGGCTTGTGGCTCGTGTGTACGTTAATCGATTTTAATGAATTTTTCTTTATATGTATAACAATCATAGATCTACAAGATGCGTCTTTAAAATTTTTAATATGTAGCTTAAATAGAAAATATTTAAAAAGTTCCTTTTTTATTTGTCATGTAATTCATACCAGTTGCAACTTTATCAAAATCCTTTTCGCATGTTATTTAATAAACCAATGCATCTAATTAGTCAAGAAAAGTCAAGATGTTTGTTCCAACTTTAAAAAAGTTATTTAGATTTAATCCTTAGCACTCTAATAGTTCCTCTGAGGCGACACAAAACATCGCCATACTATAATTCAAAACAACTATTACATTACCACGTTTACATTTAAAAAATCGATAAAAATTCAAGTATTTTACGTACGAACAATAGTAATAAATTTCATATGCACGAAAGGAAGTGAACGTAATCAACGTAACCATTCTAGGTAAAAAAATGTTTCGGTTGTTGGAATTAAAATTGCTTGAAGTGCGAAGGGTTAAAGAGTGTCCGAATACTCTCGTAAGCCACTGTACTTCACCTTTTCAATCGTCACAAAAATCGGTTTTGTGTGCCACGTCGAGTACTTGCGAAGAATTATAGGACTCTAACCCAGGCTCCAGGGGTCCGAATGCCTTTTTCTTAATCTGAAGAACTATAATTCGATCCAGGAACACTTCATGATCGCCGGTCGGTAATATGTTAACGTGACCGCAGTTATCTTCAACAGCGAAAATTTTAGTATTAAACGACTCTGTGTCTTTGCCACGTCGCACAGACAATTATCCGTAGACAGTTAATTGACCGACAGTCTAGACAGTGCTTTATTCATAAGTTGGTAGATTCTCTTATTCCACAGGAAACCCTTTTCATCGCGGAAACGTTCTTTACTCCTCTGCATGGAAATCTTTTCTAAATTCAAGCTATCTAGACATCTCGCAGTTCTAGAGAAATCCTAACACGTCAGATCATTTTAGTTTCTAGTCACTTATCATGCGACACGTTTTAGGTGTCCGACACTCGATATAGAACTTAAATTAGGTTTTATTACTGTTCAGTGCTCGTTAAAAAAGTCTTTTTATCTCGGGTGGACTTCGTATGTGCGGCCATGTGTTGTTCAGCCTAAGGGCCTATAAAAATCCGGCATTGAGTATGTTCCAGCTCCTCTTCTGGAGGCTTGGAAAACTATATAACGTGATAACTTACTGGAAACATATGATAGTTATGGAGGACGTATTTTTTAAACTGTTAACACTTTGCCGCCATGTCACCCATTTGTGGGTGACAGAATTATTTGTCCATGTTTAAAAGGAAATTTTTATATTAATATATTCGTTGCAATCAATTTAAGTGATATCTGGAGAATACAAGAAGGTTGAAAGCGAACCATTTGTCAAACATTTAAAATTATCAATTGTTGCTTTATTAAATAAATTACTTTGATTTTGTGGAATTTTTGAGCTTGAAAGTTCGGCAGGTAAAGTGTTAATACAAGTTCAGAAAAAATGCTGTAAAAAGCAACGTACTGTTTTCTTCACGATTTCAGCTAACTGCACTGTTTTCCTTTATTTAGCTTGTCATTTAATAAACTAATCCTTGCAACTTTTCCAAATAACTCAAGCATTGATCCACTTTTTCAAAAATTACTCGTTTCAAGGGGTGTCTAGACTTTTTTGACTATTGTATTACATTCCTAACTTGTCCAGAAGTTGACGATATTTGACGAGAAATTTTACTGCATCCTCTTTATGGTTCAGAACTGTGTTCTTTCAAGTCTCTCAGTTTGTTCTTCTGATGTATGCCAAAATCTGTTGAATATAAGAACTTTAACGATAGAATTACCGGGTGGGTCAAAATTACCTGATAGTGATTTTTTCTTTCACAGTTATTGAAGTTATAAGAATGTTTCTAGGAAAACTTTTTAAATAGACTTTACATTACAGGTCACATTAACGTTGTACAAATTCGAATAAATGCAACCTTGTAATATTTATAAAACAGTATATAGTCTACTTCTGTAGTTTTAGTGTTAATAATAATACGAACTACTTTAATGCTTGCAATTAACACTTTGACTGCCATGTCACCCATATATGGGTGACAGAATTATTTGTCCATGTTTAAAAATAAATTTGTACGCTAATATATTCGTTGCACTCAATTCAGTTCACATCTGGAGACTACAAGAAGGTTGAAGGATAACTATGTGTCAGACATTTTAAGTTTTCAATCGTTGCTGCATTAAATAAATTACTTTGATTTTGTGGAATTTTTTAGGCTGTTTGTTTGGGCAGTTAAAGTGTTAAAGTTGGAAATTTATATACCGATGCAATGAACAAGCTTATAGATAATTTTTTTATTTACGTATTAGATTCGTCCCTTGAAATCGAATATTTCCACTATCTGACATTGTTTCAATCTTAAAAACTTTGTGTAATATTTATAATTCAAATTACTTAATTACAGTTCAAATTAGTTAGAACACCCCGTATAATTTATAAAAATGTTCAAAATTGATAGTACAACTGCTACGAATACGTATTCGTTGCCAATTAAAATTACCACAAACTACAAACTATTAAACTCTGCTGCATTAATAGAGGATTCATAACAGATTAACCAATAGAAACAAGAATTTGTATAAATATCTTGATTACGATTATGGGGTACCAGGATTGCATTCTGATCTAGTGATCGGTATTTCAGTTTACAACGGAATACGCAGTCAGCTATCTCGTTAATCCCTTTATCAAGGGTTGCCATAATCTATTGGTATTCAATATTATAATTCCAGGACAGACCATTAAGAATATATATGGCTCTCGTGTTAGTTAGGGCGAGGTTGCTCGTGGATTAATTGTTGATTACATCAAGGTTAAGACAGGCTTAGTCGTGACTTTGATCTACACATTATATTGAAACTAAATAAAGCTTGGGTATTGTTAAGGATACGTGTCAAACTGGAAACGTAGTCGGATATTCACTTTATGAACTTGCGTTTTATGAACAGGCTTATACGATAGGTGTAATAGCTTATTGATGCACCAGGTAAAGTCTAAGCACAAGTTTATAATCAAATTCGAATTAAGACTGGATTTGATCGACATTAACACTAGAACTACCGAACAATAAATCCAACGATATACAATGCTTTGTAATAATAACAAGACTACGTCTACTCAAACTTCATTCAATTTTTATTGTAACATGTGGTTCCTTACAGAAGTACATCGGAAAATTACTAATGAAAACATTTTTATAACTTCAATAATTGCGAATGAAAAAACTAGGGACCAGTCAAAATGACTGGTTTGGTAGTTGTAGTGTTAAGAATTTGTAGGAAGAAACAGGTCAACACTTTCATTTTAAAAAATAGATATCGAGATCAAATATAATTATATATATTACATTATTACAATGTACCTTTCAATTTAATTTCTTTTCTCTTCAATATATTTGTAATTGCATATTTAGTAATTGCGAAAGAAATAAGTAGGAACCAGTCATTTTGACTGCTTTGGTAGTTCTAGTGTTAAAAGGAATCTATATTTTTCTTCGGGAGTAGTGAAAGTTCTTTTATTTTAACAACTATCTTTATGTTATATACATAAAGCAGATATAACAAGATCCATATAAACGATATTTACGTAATTATGTTTAATATACTTCATCGATAACTCTCATTTAATGCAATAATTATTAGATTACGGATTTTTAGGTAAAATAAAAATTATCTATGTAAATTGCAATGAACAAGTATTATATTAACATTTACTTTCTCCCTTAATCGTTTTAACACATTAAAAATAATATGAAATAGAAAATAAATAATACAATAGTGATGTAAATAACATAACAGTAGAGTAATATAAAATAATAAATAAAAAATAGAAAATAACATAAGAGAAGAATACTATAGAAATGTGAATAAGTAATATAATAGTAAAAGGAAACAATATTACAGTACAGTAGTACAAAATAGTAAGTTAATAATATAATAGTAAGACAATAATATAACGACAGAAAACTATAAAATTGTAAATCAATAATAGTACACAATATAATAGTAGAGTAATATAAAATAATAAATAAGAAATAGAAAATAACATAGGAGTAGAATACTACAGAAATGTAAATAAGTAATATAATAGTAGAAGGAATAATTTTACAGTACAGTAGTACAAAATAGTAAGTGAATAATATAATAGTAAAACAATAATATAACGACAGAAAAATATAAAATTATAAATCAATAATAGTACACAATGTAACAGTACAGTAATATAAAATAGGAAGTAACAGAAAACAATGTTACAGTACCGTAATATAAAATAGTAAATAAATAATATAATAGTAATAGAGAACAATATAACAGTAGACTAATATAAAATACTATATATATATACGAAATAAATAATAGATTAGGCTGTGAATGAAATTATATACTAAAAATTATATTCCAAATTTTCGTTTATTGTTTCTTTGTCATTGCTGTACGCTACAAAACAGGCTAGGTTTTTTTACACGATACTTTTTTCGATTTTTTTTTCCTACAACGCCGTTATAATTATACACAGGTTTTTTGAAAAGTCTGTTACGTTCATTCATTTACTTTTATTTAAGAGGTCTCGACGAATTTCGTAATATGGACAAACACGTTTTCCTGCGCAATTCTGCTTTAAATTTTATGTTTCTTTCAGTGAAATTGCACGTCATGCCGAGGGTTTCCGGAATTCTCTAATCGTGTTAAAGCGTAACCGTGTTATATTCAAGCTACCTCCAGTACATAATACGTCTTATTAGTTCTTATTCAAAGCAGGTGTTAAATATTTTACTTTCGTGCACTTCACTACACGTCCCTGGTGAAACAGTAAATAATATTACTTTCTTTTAAAAAAGAAATAAAGTGAGATTTTACAAAACCTATTATATTTTCATATCAGGTTACTGCCATATAGATTGTGAATTTTATGAATTTACGATACAAATTACAAATAATTATAATTATTAATGCAGGAATGAAACAATTTTATTATACCTGTGTATCGTAATTATGCTTTCATTCATGCTAATAAACCTACCATTTTAAATCAGTTTAATCACAGGCATCATAAACGAATATCACATACATTTAATCATCATTGAACATTTTATAAAATTTATATTATTTTACATCTAATATAGTATTTACAAACATATTCAACCATTCACTTGAATGAATTCAAAATTTTTCTAAAAACTATATAATATAATATTTTTACGTATTTTTTGGTACATTATGGAATTTGAAAACAAAATAATATTAAGTATTCAATTGAAAAAATTAAAAATATCTTTTATATGAAAATGCGAATTGTTGCATCATGCGATCTTCACATATAATATTTTTCTTGAAACGTTTTTTCACGCAGTTGAAACTTTAAAAGCTAAATCAATAAAAAAAAAGCTGCAAGTTAAAGTATGTCTTTCATCTTACATTGATTAACATTCCTAATACTTTTTACACAGGGTGTCCCAAAAAAATTGTCAGAGAAACCAAGAGGTGATTCCCGGGGTGATTTAAAGTACCTTTTTTTTTCTACCAATTTGCGCTAAAACGTGTATCGAAGAATCTGTTACAATTTCTGTTAAAATCTGTCTATATTTATGTATTTACAACAACGATATGAGTCGTGAAAATGTTTAATGAGTTCTCCAAAATAAATATTTTTCATTGCAATCGACCTTTAACGATCTTGACTGACCTTGAGCTGTAGTTCACTATACGTATCGTAAACCATCTAATTACCATATATAGTACATAGAAAAGTTAATCGTTGTAATTTTAAAGAAGATTATGTTTTTAAGAAATTATGTCACACACGAGACAAAGCAAGTATCGTCTAACACATTTTTTTCTATTAACAACAGCTACTTAGTTAATAAGGTGGCGTGTTTTAAATCCCTCACCTAGTATATAAACTTGAAATCCTTTATCTTGTGAATAAAAATTATATAATATATACCGTATATAACGCAGAACTATATGAAAATTCAAACTTCTTGAAGCACTAAAAAATACAATCGTTGACATTGACATAATTCCTGTTCACAAGAGAAAGAGGTCATTATTTTATATATAAGTATATAATACTAGTTATTAGTAATTATTAATAATTATAATAACAATATATTATTATATTTAATAATATTATATTAATAATTATATTATATTACATTATATTATAATAATAATTATTAATAATTATAGTATTTATATCATATATAAATTTTATTAGCTATTATGTAATAATAATAATTTGTACTTTGTCTTTTGTAACATAAGGTAATAGCATGATTAATAACTACCACAGTTTGACAAAACAAATCTTTCGGGCAGAACTCTGAGAATTTTTGAAGAAGTATCTTCAGTGTTCTTGCTTTCGAGTGGTAAAACAGTAGAAATATAGAGAGTCAGATCATCAACATTATCAAGGCGAGCATACGGGGCCTTCCGCTAGGAATACCCGCCATTTTCTAGTTACTTTAGGCCCGTCCATATTAGACCATCTTCTATCCCCCGAGCTTTACAATGGTCGGAAGGCCATATCACCAAAAGGGACACCACTCAACAACAAATTGATTCTAATTGAAAAACTGCAAGTAATCCCTTATCAACAATCTTGTATATAAGCGTAACACCAAATAAGCAAAATAACTGCTCGCTTAGTACAACTGCACATTTTGCGAACACGCTTAGACACTGAAATGCATTCTATCATAGACCAAGCAGTAGTCCGCATCGTTTAATATACATTCCACAATTTGCAAATATTCATACAAGGTTAATTCGGAATGTGAAGGACACGATACAGCGAAGTTCCTTTACCAAGAATACACCCATGTAACAAGATCCCTGCATTCATTATTAAGATAGCATGACAACCATGAAAGGTGATATGTTCTGGAAATCGTCGAATAATTTAACTACTACTAAAAACAAGTCCATCAAAATTATACTGTACTACTTTAAAATTTCGTGAAACGTACAGTTGCTCATAGAAATATTGGGATATCAATATAAGTTTGCGTTATAAACTTCATATTTTAAATAAATGCACAATCAGAGACAAATCAACGTTATATTATATTACAGTACAGTGTATCTATTGCATATACAGAACATGTTTTAATTTTTCCATATAGTTGAGGAATAGTATACAATAAATTAAAAAAATGCGAAATTTTATGTTTTTTAATTGTAGTTATAAAATAAAATGTAATCAACATTTAAGTCGGATATGTTTTCTCTTTGAGAACATGTTTTAATAGAATTATTTTTTGCACGTAGTCAGTTCCGATTTTCTTCCATTCTTCTGCCAAACGACATTTTAATTCGTCTACGGTATTTATTATTTTTGTACTGATCCTACGATCAAGTTCATTCCACAGATTTTCAATGAGATTCAAGTCTGGGGATTGAGGAGGAACCTCTAGCACTTTAGACCAATTGTAGAGTAAAACTTTCTATACAATCCAGGCTTTATGCTTGGGATCATTATCAGGATAAAATTTAAAATCCTCTGCAATCCTCATATTCCTGGCACTTTTCTTTAAATTATTCTTTAAAATACTTAAATACATGTTTTTGTCCATAACACCATCTATAAATATCAATTTACCAACACCGGAACTACATATGCAGACCTATACCATTACTGATCAGCTACCGTGTTTTACATAGATGTTTTGGATTCAGTTTTTCTCTGCTTTTTCGCCACACTCTCACTCTTCTATCACCATCGTAAACGTCAAACTTACTTTTGTTCACAAAAATTACAGTTTCCTACCATTCACATTTTGATACATACTTTTTCGCGAATAGTATTCTCTTCTTTCAATTAACACTAGAACCATCGGGACTGTATACTCTGCTGTATAATAATGGCAAGTTTGCATTTATTCCAATTACGTACAACTTTCGCGTTAGTATGCACTTCAACGAAAAAGTTCATTAAAAAATTTTTCGTGGTAACGCTCTTATAGTTACGATAACTGTGAAAGAGAAAATCAGTAACTAGTCATTTTGACCCGTTTAGTAGTTCTAGTGTTAATTGCATCGACCAATGGTTTTTTCCTACCTGTCCGACCATGATATTCTTCTGACCATAATATTCTTTATACACAGTAACTTTAATATTCGGACACTATAAAATTTTCACTTTGTCACATTATAATTTTGTTCACGATGCAGGAAAAAAATTAATTCTAAATTACATTCCTACATAATGTTCAGTTAATAAAAGTATAAATTTTATTTATATAATTACTAGCGTGAATTAAATGTTCTATTTTAAGCAAAACAATGTCTGGTTTTAACGTTACAATAATATTCGTACACTTTTAAAGACTAATAGTTTTTTAACTAATTTTTACAAACGAAAAGTAATTCAATATCGTGTAGGATATCCTTCTTGACGAATGATCTCTTTTAATAGTTCAGGCATATTGCAAATTATTGTTTTCAAATATTCTGCACTAATATTATTCCATTCCTGTTTCAGTCGTTCTTTCAACGTTTCTTTAGATGTTATTGCAGTTGTTCTAATTCGTCCGTCTAGTTCATCCCATAAATTCACTATAGGATTCAGATCTGGGGACTGAGGTGGCGGTTGTAATATTAGGTAAATCGGAAAGTTCCGTCCGTTTTTTTACAAAAAGTATAGCTTTATTCATGAATGAAAATGAAAAAGTACGTTAATCAAAATATTGTCCATCGTTAGCGATGACTTTTTCCCATCTTTCGGGCAGCAAGCGAATTCCGCGTCGAAAGAATGATTCATCTTTGGAGGTTATCCAGGCGGAGATCCATTTTTCGAGATCTTCGTACGAATTAAATCATTCTTCAGCAAGTGCGTGTGCCATCGACCGAAACAAGTGGTAGTCAGATGGGGCACAGTCTGGTGAATAAGCCGCATGTGGTAGCACTTCCCAGCGAAGCGCTTCTATCGTTTCCTTGACAATTTTTGAGACGTGAGGCCGAGCATTGTCATGCAGCAAAATCACCTTACGCTGTCTCGTTTCATATTGTGGTCGTTTTTCGTGCAATGCTCGACTCAAACGGATAATTTGTTGTCGGTAGAGATCTCCTGTGACTGTCTGACCAGTTTTTAGCAGTTCATAGTATACCACACCTTCCTGATCCCACCAAATGCAGAGTAAAGCCTTTTTTCCGTGGATATTCCGCTTTGGCGTCGATGTTGAGGGTTGGCCAGGATCACAAATGGTTTTTCGACGTTTAGGATTGTCAAAATAAATCCATTTTTCATCCCCAGTGATGAGACGATGGCGAAACCCCTTTCTTTGTTGCCTAGTAAGCAAAATTTCGCAGATGGTTTTCCGCCTTTCAATGTCTCTTGGCTTGAGTTCATATGAGACCCACTTTCCTTCCTTGTAGACATTCCCTAAGGCTTTTAAATGGTCGGAAATGACAGATTGAGCACAATTTAACGCTTCTGCAATTTGTTTTTGCGTTTGACATGGATCTTCATCCACCAACGTCTGCAATTCTTCGTCTTCGAATACTCGTAGCCGTTCAGAACGCTCTTTGTCCTCCAAAGAAAAATCACCATTTTTAAAACGTCGAAACCACTCTCTACATGTTTTATCGGAAACAGCATTATCGTCATAAACGTCTACAATCATTCGATGAGCTTCAGCTGCCGTTTTCTTCCAATTGAAACAAAAGACTAACACTTCGCGCAAATGACGCTTATTCGGCTCAAATTCCGACATCTTCAATGTAGAAAAAAACGAAGTTATTGATGCAAGCGTAAATTGTTGTGTACTGAGTTTTATTAACAGATGTTCAAACTAAAAAGTTAGCCTTACTTTAGAGGTTATAGTTAGCCACAGTTCGAGCTACGGCTACTCGACGCTAGATGAACAGAACTTTCCGATTGACCTAATAATTTTAGACAATTATACAGCAAATATTCCTGTACGATACGCGCCTTATGCTTGGGGTTATTATCTTGATAATACTTAAATGTATTCTGAATCTCCATTTTTATTGCACTTTTACGTAAATTATTTTTTAAAATGTTCAGATTTACATTTTCGTCCATTATGTTATCAATAAAAATTAATTCACCCGTCCCAAATGTTGAGATACATCCCCAAACAAATACTTTTCCACATCCGTGAGTTATAGTCGGCTTCGTATTTTTCATTTTTAATTCTTTATTTTCCTTTCGCCACACCATTCTTCGCCCATCCGATCCAAAAATGTTGAATTTACTCTCATCGCTAAGAATAACGTCATTTCACCACGCGTCTTCTTTTAAAACAAATTCTCTCGCAAAATTTAATCTTTTCTTTCTATTAGTTTCATTCACATACGGTTTTTTCCGAACAACTCGTTCATTATAACCACATACTTTTAATGCTCTGCGTATTGTTTGGGGGTGCACTTTCTTTCCAGTCTCTTCTAATAATTCGGCAGCAAATTTTGGTGCACTTAATGTAGGATATTTCTTTATTTTTCTTATAATTTTTCTTTTATCTCGCATGTCCAAAATTATTGGTTGGCCTGTTTGCGGAATAGATTGTATCCGGTCTTCATACTTAAATCTTTTAATAATATCCCACACTGTACTTTTACTAATTTTAAGCATTGCTGCAATTTTCCTTTAAGATTCACCTTTTGCATTGTGAAAAATGACAAGTTGGCTAATGTTGCATGAAGTGTTTCTCTAACGTCCGATTATTACCAATGAACTTAGTGAATATCTAAACACAACTGATTTTCTGAGGTTCGAGACAGTTTACGCAGACAGTAATGTTTGTAAACATACATCACAATCGCATTAAATATCACACTAGCTCACGCAAATTGTTACATTCCGAGGTATCCGAATATTATTGTCACGTTAAAACTAGACATTGTTTCGTTTAAAACGGAATACTTAGTAAACGTTAGTAATTATATAAATAAAAATTATGCTTTTATTAACTAGACCCTATACAGTAATGTAATTTAGAATTAATTTTTTGTTTCTTCATCGTGAACAAAAATTACAATGCGGCAAATTAAAAATTATATAGTGTCCGAATATTAATGTAATTCACTCTAAGTAAGATAGTACTGCGAAGACAGTGTGCATACGAGTTGTAGGAGGTTTGATATATATATATACTTACAATTGATCAACCCAAAAGGTCATTTAACAATAGAACTACCGAGTAATAAATGCTGCTGATGTTTGCTTGCTTTGTAATAATAACAAAACTGCATTTATTAGGACGCGTACAATTTCATCAGAATGTATGTTTCAATGAATAAGTTCATTCTGATCAGAATACTTTTATAATTTCAATATTTGTTAAAAATAAAATTAGGGACTAATCATTTTAACTAGTACGGTAGTTCTAGTGTTAAGCAAGAGAAACAATTTATTATGATATGTTTGAACTGGATCGTGTATGTCAGACAAATCAAGAAAACGTATCTAATAAATCAATATATTTATATCGTTAAGGAACGATTCGCTTTCCTTTCTGTAATCAATTTAAGGTATGTACTTAGTGATTAAATCCAAATGGAGCACATCAATCCACACGAGTATTATCCAAAGTTCCCATCCCTACGGGATATTTTAGGGTAGCACAATTCCCCAACTATGTGGAAAAATGAAACCACTTTTTATATATTGAATCTGTATACTGTACTGGACTATAATATAACGTTGATACGTCGCTGATTATGCATTTATTCAAAATCTAAAGTTTAAAATGCAAAATTATATTGGTCTACTAATATTTTTGTGACCGACTGTAAATACAATTTCAGAACACAGAATATCTATAATAATCCATCTATTTTTGGTCCCATATGATGTCTAGAATTCTCTAATTGTAAATGGGAATATGCTTAATCTGTATTGATTCGAAAACCAATATCACTCGAGATCTAAAGCGAGTCTGCAACGCCTAACGCGAATCGAACCCACATAATCAATCTAAAAAGTTACTGTGGCCGGTAAAGTTCCAGAGTGCGCCGAAGCGTTGAATTGTCTGACATTTCTAAACCAACAAGTTAAATGTCCCGACACTTCCCCATTGGGACCAACAACTCCGTGTCTCCATCCGTATTCTCAAGAGAACCTCGACTCACTAATTACTGTTCGAATAGCGATCGTGTAGACTAATCACAGTGATTAACTCTGGCAAGGAATGCGGCACGGAAAGGGATGACCGGAGCCGCTGCCACCGTGTCGATAGTCACCCTTAATAACTGATCAATTTACAAATGTTCGAATCATCCGGATTCCATCGATGCAGAAAACACGATTGCAATTCGTTCCATTACCGCTCCGATTCGAACGCAACTGAGGCAGTTTACATTCCATCGTTCTCGATACGATGACCCTGCTGGAAGCAACGATAACCTCATACTTCAGATTATCATTCAGATTAATTTTCGATTCCAGGCGCGTATTACGGCGGATGGACAGGATTTCGTTGAATAATTGAGGCAATTCGTCGTAGCCTGACAAGAATTCCATTACACTAACTAACCAGTTAATTCAAATTGAAACAATCAGACGAGATCGTAAGCTTAATCCGTGAGACCGTTTTAATTGAAATCTTTTTTTTTTTTTACGAAAATCACCGTCAACTGGAGTACATTAAAATCGATCAACACGCGTTCCTCTTATTGTGATTAAATATCAACATAAATGCCATTTCATTCGCTGAATAATAATTAAACTCTGGATTTTTATAAAAACTGCAAATTGTCTGTATTCGTCTTAACCCCTTGTCTTACCATTTTCTTTGTAACTAAAGTTATTGCAACGTCTTCGTCGCCAAAAATGTTATAGAAGAGAAAAAACAATTTACATCTTTTATACCGTTACATTTACTTCAATGCTTAAATACTGTTTATACAGCAATGAAATTTGATTTCGTCTAAAAAGACGAACGTAATACTCATATTTGTTAGAATCTTTAGTTAGAATCTTTAACACGAGTGCGACTCGTCATAATATACCGGATTGTTGACGAGAAACAGGCTACTTAAATAGCTCAGTTAGGATTAAAGATAGAAGAAAATGTTCGAGAGCAAAGTTGTGCTGCTAACACTATACAGTCGGTGTGGAAAGTATTCGTACAGCGTCCAATTTCAAATAAAACTGTGTGCGTAAACTTCAGTTATAAATTTTAAGCGAAGAAAATGATTAATAAATATTCTTGGGTATTTGTAGAAAAGATTTCGTGAAAACTAAATTTTATTTTCTTCAAGACTAACAAAAATACACATACAGCATAGATAAACGTAAGAAACAGACGCACAGAAAGTATTCGTACGCCTCCCATTTCTTGCGCTTACTTGAGATATAAACATAATATGAACTTCTGAATGTGACGAATAACAACAAGGATGACTAGTTTGTACAGAGTACTAATAGAAGCAAGTTTGAAATTTGTAATATACTACAACATGGGTCGTAAAAGGTGCGAAACGACGGAAGAATAGCGAAAAATTATTATTCGATTACACAATCAATGTAAATCACTTAGTGAAATGTCTTCCATAGTGAATAGGGCAAGGTCTACTATTCAAAGTATAATTTACAAATTCGGAAAACGAAAAACTGTTTCAAATAACAGAAGAAGTGACCGTCCGCGTAAGATAAACGAGTATGATCGACGACTAATTATTCGTAAAGTGAAACAGAATCCACATATAACTGCCGAACAAATTGCAACAGAACTTAAAAACAACAATGTCATAAGTGTGTCAGCTAGTACTGTGCGTGACTATTTAAGAAGTAGCGAATATCATGGTCGAGTAGCACGAAAAAAGCATTTTGTAAATGAAACTAACCGCAAGAAAAGATTAGAATTCGCTAAGCAACATATTAATACACCAATCGAACATTGGAATAAAGTAATTTTTACTGACGAAAGCAAAATCAACATATTTGGCTCTAAAAAATAATTTACAGTGTGGAGGAAGAAAAATACACAATTCAGAAAAGAAAATTTGCAACCGACGGTAAAACACGGCGGTGGATCTGTACTAGTTTGCGGTAGTATTAGTGCAAATGGAGTGGGATCTCAACATTTTATTGACGGTATTATGAATCATACAGTTTATATTGATATTTTGAAAAAACATCTCCATGCTAGTGCAAATAAAATGGGTCTTAAAGACAATTTTATATTCACCCACGACAATGATCCAAACCACTCTGTACATAATACAAGGCAATGTAACATCTAACTTAGTAAATTCTATGCCAAGAAGACTCGAAGCTATTACAAAATCCAAAGGCAATCCTACAAATGATTAAAATATAAAAAATATATTGTATTTTTATAGTTTATTTTTCATTATTCATAAGTGTACGAATACTTTCTGTGCGTCTATTTCTTACGTTTATAAAATTTTCATTACTAAAAATTGTGAAGAAGAAAAAAGATAATTTATGTCTTTTATATCGCTACCTCTACTTCGATGCTTAAATATTGATTACAAATGAACAACATTTGACTTCGTCTAAAAAGAGAAGCATAATATTTATATTTGTTAGATTTTATTTAAAGTATTGAACACGAATCTTCAAAAATTTAAATATATTTAACAAACTTTTTAGAAATATTAATTACAAAGTTTTTGTTTCATGGCAATTTTATACATTGTAGTAACAAATATATATAAGAGATTATGTATATATAAGAAAGTCAACTTCAACGTAACAAATAGAAATATTATTATTAAATTCTGGTCTCGTTAAAATGACTACCCCTTTTGATAATAATGAAACAATTTTTTGGCATTTTATTTTATAATTTCACAGAACAATATGGTCCTACCCACCACAAGATTATGTCTACCTGAAAAATAGAAACACATAATAAAACACGTGGGTACACATGTAACATTGAATAGAACAGAATTTATGAAGTGTGAAGTTAGAAAGTACAATAAAGTTTCACTATGGACACCTATTTTTAGCATATTAACACAAGAACGTTGTTTAATTAAAAAACGTATCTTACTTAACAGTATTGATTTTTTTCCTGGTACATAAGATACATTTATTTAACTATTTTCAATATAATTATTAAAAAATGTTGTTCAAACTAAGTATTATAAATAAAACATTTAACAGGGAGTTGTTCTGAAAAAATAAATAAACATTTGCAAGAGCAAAGGATTAGAATCCGCACTATTTTTATATTCATAAACAGTCATTATGGTTGTAACATTTCACTAAGTGCAACTGCGTTACGAAATACGTAAACAATTTAACAAACAGAACCCGCAGATTATTTGCGAACGATTACATTACGCATTGTACCAAACAACGTGCACATAATGGATTTGAGTTTCGTTAGGCAGAATTCGAAATCATAACCATCGCGCATGAGCAACGCTGGTAATGGATGTGTTAATGTAATAATTAGCTAAACACTGCACAAGAGTTAACAGCGTTAATGTAATCACTCGTAACGAGTCATTGCAATGACCACAGCGTATATCACTATGTAATTGCAGGGAATAATATTGTTCAAAGATTTAATGTTAATTTCCGGGTAGTTCAGTATAATTTAGAGTTACATAAAGTACACCTGCATCCTATACTGTGCTACAAAGTGATTGAAAAATAAAGTTGAATATGCATGAAAAGTATTTAACTTAATGCCTCAACGCGTGCGGCCACTTTCGCAATCCTTGATCACATTTCATCATTTTTCACAGCCGAAGACATCAGTCGAAAAACTTAGTATCCCAGATTCTTCTCTAAGTCTGGCTACAAGTAACTGGACCAATAGGAAGGGTGTATTTCAATTCCCGGGTCCACTGGAAGCGAATTGCGGAAGTGGCGCGACTTTGAAATTTTGGTCATGGCGAAAATCGCGAATATGGGAAAATGGGGTTGATAAAAGGAACCTGCCTGCAGTCTCCTGAATTGCTAGCCTAGATTTTGTGTGCTCTGCTTAAAGAGGAAGGGATGTCTTCAAAGATTGCCAAATATTGCCGAACGGTGAAGGGACGTATCACCCCCTGTCGAAAATCGCGAAAAAATGGGGTAAAAATTTCAGGTCCCCGATTGCTTTGTAATTGTGTATACACGTTTCTAGACGCACGGTCACAGTTTATGGCAATTTTCAGGTCGATCGGAATGAAATTACAAAAAATATGCAGATGGGGAAATCCGACAACCCCCAAACTGTCCCTTTCTGAGAGGGTAAAGTATCGGTCAATCGGTTGCAATTACCAATAACTTTACTAATAATATTATTACTGTGTTACATGAGTACAAAATAATTTAGGAGGGATAAATAAATAAGCATACTTCAAGATAATGAATAATAATAATTATTATGAGTATAATTCATATTGATAAGTGTTCAATGATGATTGTTAAACAAGGAAAGTGCACAGTTTTTCATTCGTACAAGTATTTATTCATAATTAACAAAGAACACTCAACAATAAAAAAAAACTGAAAAATATTGTGAATGTAGTATACTGTTAATATAATATTGTATATTATATTATTATAAACAAATATTTATTTATTTGTTGTAAATTCATGAGTTAATTATATAGTTAGTTATTATCTGTTAATTGTAAATAAATACATGTATGAACGATAAATTGTGTTTAATGATAATTTGTGTCCTTATATTTTTTCCTGCAATAAGTTAATGATTTGCGAATGAAAAAAAAGGAAAAGAAAAGAAAAAAAAATTTGTGAATGAAAAAAAGTATAAGAGTAAATGAAAGAAGAAGATTCGGCGGCGGAGAATCGAAACGACGTCTGCCTCGTGTGAGACTAACACGCTGCCACCACGCCAAGCAGTTATTTCATGAATAATCGTAATAGAACTTTATTTACGGGCTCTCAATCTTTATTTATAAATATTTAAAAAACTATTGAGTGTTGGCGAGTATAATCTATACATTCTGAATCAGAAGAACATACTCTACCAATGTATAAAGTTTCAACTGAATCGGTGACCCGAAGACCTTGCACTCTCCTTGTCAGTAAAAAACAATCAACTGGTTTTCAACACACGCGACTCGAATACGATAAAACTTCATTATCATTTCATTTTGTTCTTCTACAATTTGTATAATGCAATAGTTCGTTAAAGTTTTAAGTGTTAAAGCTAGTTCTACTCTCTGGCATAAAGTGTGACCGGTTGTTACGTGAACACCCCCTAAATCGTTAACGGAAAATTGATTAGAAAGTTTATTAAAATGATGCTTATTTTGTTACATAAGTTTATTTCGAAGACAGATATATTAAGTTAACGTTGCAGTTATCAAATTTGACATTTCATATGCAACAATCTGGTCAATGATTTGCTCTGCACAGTTGAGCCGTTTATTTTAAAAGTGGCGTACGTACATCTTAAAAAAAGTCGAGTCAGCTATCACAATAGTTACATTTTCACATGATCTGTTTATTCTGAAACAACTTGTTACTAATATATTTAAAATCATTAAGATTTTGTAACACGAAAATTTGCTGCTGATTGAAGTAATAAAAATGTTTATTTTAAAAGTGGCGTAACTCCCATCGTGAGAGTTTCAAATGGTTCTGGAAGATATTACGCAGTAAAATTTGATGAGATCCCAGCTTAAAATAGCTATGACTTGGTTAAAAATTGTCTAATCTACAGAAAACAAGAAATAAAAACAGTTCATTGTTTACTCCTCGGGAATTTTACGAAATCATAAAAAAGTGTCGAAAGAATAAGTTCATTCTAAATGAAATGAAATGTGAGGAGTTCATTTCAACTAAACCTCTAGAAAACGCGACTTTTAAAAGGCTAAAAAGATATTTACAGTGAAAGGGTAAATTGGTGTAAAATATGTTAGCTGAGATTTTAGAGAAGCGATCCATATAAGTTATTCTACACAACGACAATGAAAGTTGGCAACACTACACAAAAAAACGAGACCACTCACAAACCTAAAATATAAGGACTTAATGGATTTATTATACTATATACCACCTGCACACCACGGTTATTTGATATTCCTCCCGCGTACACAAACCGTAGAAGACTGAATAATAATTAATAAAGCAATATTAATTTTAATGTAAATATTGTTTAACAAGGAATAAGAGTTGAATTTTTTTTTATTTTATAACATAAAAGTGTACACATTTATTTTTATTTCAAAGGAAATTTACTTTTCCTATGGACTTCTGCTTTCTTCAGAATTGAAAACGGCATTTCATTGATTTTGAAAATGGCGTGAGTCCATTCATAGCCATCAAAACTATATTATTTCTTAAATAATGTTAATTATGCTAATTGGGATGATAAATTTGACACCCTTAGAAACCTAAAACCATTATTCTACTATGTTATCTGTTACCCATATTTTTAAAATTAATCCAATGCAAACCCTTCATTATCTCGATTTGAACATAAATAAACTTACGCTACTTTCAAAATAAATGGCTCAATTACCTATAACTTTTCCGAAAGGAAATAGGCGTAGTTCGGAGTTATTAACAGCCATAGTCAGAAAGGCAAACCAGTCATGTTTCTTTACATTAGGAGCAACGCCATAAAAAAGGAATGTGAGTAAGCAGCGAACATGCAATTTCGACGATCGCGGCGGCTGCGGGTCAATCACCGGACCGCGATATTGCTTATCGATTCTACGAGATTGATTGACGTGCCTCCAAGGCCGAATTGCTGTGTTCATCCCCCCGTCTTTTCCTGTCAAACCTCAATGGTTTTTCTGCTGTCTTCCCACTCCATCATACACTCTATTTGTAACCCAATTTCTTTGATACTTTTTGTTATGCTCTACCGATAGTTTTACCGCTGTTTATTATTCAAACCAAATTTCTTGCCGAGCAAATGCATCATATTTCAAAAACTCTTAATTGTTTGATATATCGGAGTGTCGATAATCTAATTTATAGTTTTATCAGTGTTTGCTATTAACATCAAAATTCTTACATAGCAAGTGAAGCCTATTTCGAATTTGGTTAATTATTTGGAATAACGAAGTATCTAAGTAACTATCAACATTATCTGATTTATAGTTTTGCTGCTGTGTAGAAATAATATCAAAATTTTTA
>CM052089.1:4945274-4984049 GCA_028453745.1 Agapostemon virescens
AGAGAGAGAGAGAGAGAGAGAGAGAGAGAGAGAGAGAGAGAGAGAGAAAGGGAGAGTTTACGGACATTTACCATTTCAACGTCAGATGAAGGGATTGATAGTATTGCGGTGAATCTCGTCCACTGGCAATTTTAATTAACGGCCGTTGCGGTTTAAAGGAGCAAACCCCGCAACCGGTCATATCTCTCTGGACGTTTACGTCGATGGAAGATAGACAAGACAGGTGCGTTTACGGGCGGTGAGTTTTAATTAATGCGCCACTCTTTCACACAGCATTCCCCATTTGGTCGAAACCCTCCCTACTCAGACTAGGTTGAGAAAATTTTTTGCTGTCGCATTACAAACGGATACGTCTAGTTTTTCAAGGGGGTAATCCCATTCGGAGCCCTCGACCTTACACGAGTTACGAGATCAAACATTTGTAGGTTATTATAGAGTTAAGGTTACGAGGCATTGCATATACAGGAAGTATTACGTCGTTGCTAACGACATGTCCGATTTTTAATGGTAACCTGAAAGGGACATGACTGTTTTTATTTATTTATGTCTTTGTTGTTGACGATCAGATAATCTCCTTTAGGCGGCTGTTAATGTTCTTTACTCTGGCAATCTAATATGTGTTTCACTCATGTATACAGGGTGTCCATGCAATTCTTTCAAGTCATAACTCCGTTATTATTGCATTTACGAAAAAATTCCAAAGAAGAAAGATAAATGGTTCGAAGAGCACTACATCTGTAGGCCTTAAAATTTTTTTAGATGCAGCAGTGCATGTGCAATTAACAATTGCATAATTTCGTTATATAGAAATGCATATTTTTTTTACACAGATCGATTGTTTTGTTCATTCTACGTAAAAAATGATTAGGTACTATGGTAAAAAAATTAGTAGATCTCGAGATATTTTTGTCTTTATTGAAGAAGATACTCAAACACATCATGACTATGTTGCAAAGGTAAACACCCTTTCGACATTGTTATCATAACAGAAACTGATTTGTACGAGTAAGCATTTCATCGTTCAGTAGCAATTCACGTATCGTAACTCGAATACGAAAACTAAGAATTTGAAAAAGTGTAACTGTATTTCACTAAATATAAGAAAATTTATATTACTAACAGTGAGAAATAAGATATGTACGACACTTTTGTGTTGCGTGACAAAAATACGAATGCCGCCGCAAGACTGTACCAGGAAAAATATCCAAACCGTCGACAACCATCGCGACAATTGTTTTTCAAATTGAATAACAGTTTGCAACACTATGGTGCATTTACCAAACCCAAATGAAAAGTTCCAAAACCAGTAGTAGGAAATGAAAACAACAGAGTGAACATACTCGCTTATTTACAGTGGAAACCACAAGCATCTACACGAGAAATATCGAGAGAATACAATGTAAGCCTCGGTAGTGTGAAACGAATTTTAAAATCAGAGAAGCTTCATCCGTATCGATTTAGTGTTGGACATGCCTTACATGCTGGAGAATCAATAAGACGTATGCAATTTTGTCAATTTGTTTTAAACCAACTTCAGATGAACGAAGATTTCCGTAGCAGATTTTGTGAACGGATGAATGTACGTTCACCAACAATGGTATTTTTAATTGTTATAATGAACATACATGGGCAAGAAGAAATCCATTCCTTAGGAGGAACATACATCACCAAATAAGGTACACTATTAATGTATGGTGTGGGATTTTAAATACCAATATTATTGGTCCATACTTCTTCGATGGTGCCTTAAACGAAGAAAAATATCGGCACCTTTTGGAATTTGAATTGTCATCTCTTCTCGACGACATTCCACTTCGAGATAGGCTAAATTGTAAATACTTTCAACAAGATGGTGCACCGGCACAGAACTCACAAGTGACCATGCGGTTTCTAAACAATAAGTTTTGCAATAATGTTATCGCAACAAATACATCAATACGTTGGCCAGCCCATTCGTGAGATGAATATTGTAATATATTTACTGCTTACTTCGACTAATCTTACCATTTAAAAATTCAAATGAAACATCGGTATTATTATCAACAACCACTGTGTTCATACTGACAATGAGTATAATCTCAAATGATGTCATCGCACCCCTAAGACTTGCTTTGTCTCAAAGGGGTATCAACATAATACTTCAAATTTAATTTCAGAAATTTTCATGTTCAACATAAAGCGTGTAGAAAGAACTGTAAGTTTCTGACACTACAAAATGAGTTGCATTTGTACAAAATGTTGATAATATATCATGAATTAAAATAAAAAAAAGAGTTATTTGATATAAATAAACTATTTTAAAAAACATTATGGTAATAACTGTTGAAATACGATGAATACACTGATCGATAAAAACGTAAATGATGGACAAACTAAAAGGATAATGAAAACCGACTTTGATTTGAATGTACTCTCTCCATTCTTAGCCCCACAATTATTGATAGTTAATCAATATCTCGTTTAAATTTATTCATATGACTTCCGAATATCAATAATTAAAAACGTACATATTCATTAAATTTATTTGATTGGATTGTCCAAAGTGTTTTAAATCAAATATACCGTTGTATTAATTTCTTCTTAATTGCTATACTATTTCTATTAACATTATTATTTACGCAGACTACTTCAGCCAAGGTTCGAAATTTTCTCAATTAACGATAAAAGGCATCGTTAGAATAAATTTACATAGCAATTACGATATGCATACACTTAGAATAATTACAATTATTCTGTTCACAGAAGAAAATTGGATCTTATGAAGTCGTCGTTAAAAAATAGGGCTTTTTCTGCTCTTGTTGAACACATCTAATTCGACATACTTACGTCATACATACAGTAGCCATATTGCCGTTCGTTTAATGAAATTGTTTAACCAAAATAATGCAATTTATAAATTCTTTTAAGCTTCCTGCTATTTTAAATTACATCGTCCTTTTTTGCTACAAATGCATAAAATCTGCATTCTAACCGTACTTTTTTTAGGTTTCACTTAACCGTCAGAAGATTTTAGGAGATGCTTGGAAATATTTGACACAATGACAACGCGGACAAGTTCATAAATTAATGATGTACATAATGATAGATATTCGACCACTTCAGATGCAAACTAGGCGAAAATTTGAGCGGCTTGATATTCGAGCCATTTTAAGCCTCGGCAAGCACAAGCCTGCTCGAATGGCTTAACGTACAAACCGGCTTGAATGTTTGGATCGCGTCGAACACTGTCTGCGCCATTGTCTTTCCACAATCTTGAGAGCAGAAGGTACCAAGAGTTAGATGATAATGCAAATACGCAGATTTACACATTCTTGAAAGTTCCTGAAATGTCCTAAAAGTGTGATTCTTTTTAACAGAGAAAACGTCTTATGTATCAGACAAATAGGACATAGTCAAGTGACCCCTTTTTCAAATTCTATAGAATGCAATTATTCAAATTATAAAATTGCTTTTGCAGAAATCGATTGAATGGATTTCTTTGTTCAATCATATATTCTACTAAAAATTGCATAATATGAGCCGTTTATTTTGAAAGTGGCCTAAGTCCATTTGTCAATTATTTCCGGTTGCCCGTAGTTACATGTACAACTTCAAGTTATCTATCAATAAAGCATTTAAGGTTACTTATATTCCGACTAAATACGATAATTCTGGACACGTAAGTTTTCAGAGTTAGTTCAATAATTGAGCCGTTTATTTTGAGAGTGGCCTAAGTCCATTTATATTTAAATTACGATATTAACCATTGATAATGTCCGAAGGCAGTGATGAAGGTAATTTTAATTAATTAGTATTTAACAAGTTAACCTCAGTTTTCGGACAATTGCATTAGTTGATGAATCACTGATGAATCAGGAACAAGTATCACGCAATTCAGCTTATTATTTCGCTTTTTCGTTCGACTTGCAAAAAGCATTACCTTATCCAAAATTGATTACTTCAGTATCATATTATAAACGCAATATGTACATTCTAAATTTGGGTATCCACAATTTTCATAACGATAATGTTCATATGTACGTTTGAGATGAAACTATTGCATCAAGAGGTGCTCAAGAAATAGCCTCGTGCATCCTAAAACATGTTCAAAATTTAAGAAGCGAAAGACACATTATAGCTTACAGTCACATGTGTACAGGGCAAAATAGAAACATTAAAGTAGCTTTAATGTGGCTAAAAATTGTCCAAACTGTTGAAAATAATGTGGAAATCATAGATCACAAATTTTTAATATCAGGACATTCGTTTTTACCAAATGATAGAGATTTTGATGAGCTAGAAATGGCATTATAAAAAAAATAATTTACTGTTTGTCAAAAAGTGTCAGAAAGGTAATAACTTTATTGTACATGAAATGAGACAAGAAGATTTTGTATCAACAAAATTATTAGAAGACGCAATTTTTAAAAGGGTAAATAATTCTAACGGAGAATCAATGAACTGGTTAAAAATATGTTGGATGCATTTTGTCAGAAATGAACCGTACAAAATTTTCTATAAGACATCAATGAATGAGAACGAAAATTTTAAAGTCCTGAATTTGTTACCACGTCGGGGTAGACTAAGAAAGTTCGAAAATATTGTATTGACACCACTGTATAAAAATATCAGACAAATTACAACAGCAAAATTCAAGGACATAATTGACCTATTACGATATATACCACCGGAACATCATGATTTCTCCAAATTCCTTTCACACACACAAAATGTGGATGAGTAGTAAATTGTTTTGTAATTTATGTTTGTAAAAAATGTTTTGAATCACATAAATTATGTTTTTGAAGTGTTGTAAACATATGTAAAATAAAATGAGTATTGTTTTTTTTAATTTGAAGCATCTTAAATTATGTTGAATGGACTTGGGTTCCTTCAAATTTTATAACGAATCTGGTTGTTAATTTTGAAAGTGGCCTAACTCCATTCTTGGTAAGAAAACGCATATTATTCACTTAATAATTGCCATTATTTTAATAGGAACTATAAATTTAACACCTTTAAATACATTTACGCAGTATGACGAATTAGTATTCTGTACGTATATTTTTAATTGCATTGAAACACAAACCCTTAAATATTTCAATTTAAGTATAAATGGACTTAGGCTACTTTCAAAATAAAGAGCTCGTATCTAAATAAGTGAAATCTTGTCATTTTTATAAAACTTTGTATACTAGCCAATTGTTATGCTCGGTATGTTTAGTGTTAAGTATTTAATTTAATAGCTTAGATACTCAAGAGAAACGTATTTATGTCACGTAAATATTCTTCAAATTTTCGTTAAAATACGATTTAAAAAAAAGTAAATAGTGATAACTATTGAATCCCGCAATTTTGTTATAACTTTTTAATAAAGCTCTATGTGACCTTTATTTACATAACATTTTGTTCTTATTTATTGTCATGGAGTATACTGACAAAGTTTAATCCTTAAGCCCTGGGACCTGGTCCTCCGAGGAAGTAGTCAAAGTCAATATATGAGTCGACACATTACGTGCAAACTGTCCAAATCTGATGGATTGAAAAATCCATCACAGACAGCAACACTGTCAATGCAAGAACATCGTGATTTAATGTTGATTGTCTGTTTGTAGTTTGGTTGGATGCTTCGCACGTGATGTCAGTCTGTTGGGGTAAAAACTGTCTTTTATTGCCCTTTATCCAGTTTATTGCATCCCTTTGCTAATTTTCCGAGGACAAAGTAAAGCATGCGCAACCTTCGGCGTTGCCGTCGCAACAGTATCTTCGAAATTTTCATTACAGATACAAATAAAAAACTTAAATATCACAATTTACATTGTCATCTTTATAATTGCGATTGGTAACAGTATTTACGAAAACGTTGAAACAATCAATAGATTAAGTTGAATTACTTCGTGCATTTATTAGATACAGATTCGGCTTGTACGTTCTTCTACGCTCCGATGGACAGCATGTTTCTGACACGTTGGGAAAGTGTTTGTGCTGTTTATATACTATTTTTCCGACCAGATTGTCGACGAATCAGCGATCGCTGCATTCGCTTTGTATAATACGAGTGTATTGTGTTGCGTTTACCCCAATTCAACGGGCCTCGGTACTCGCTGCATCGAACAGGTAAATGCAGATAAACGCATCGCTCGGTAATATGCCGCTGATGTGCAGGAATTCTGGGTCTCAACGACTTGTTACATTGACAGTAATTATTCGAACGTTCAGGGACATGTGCACAAGCTTCGAATCACATTCTTGGAAATTCAGGAATTAAATCCAACTTTTACCATTACTCTTTGAGCAAATTGTATTTATATTAGATACGTAGTTTCTTCAGCAGCAATGTTTCAGAAAATGGTATAGTCTCGACTAATTTTGAAGGTCTCTGCACGTTTCAGTGTTTTAATTTTTCTTATTTTGTATATTTTATTTGTTTTCATAGATTCTCTGCTTTTAGTACTTTTAGTCTTCATACATTGCATAGGTTAAACTGTTTCGTTATATTTCAATTATTAAGTGTTGTCTAACGTTAGGTGACTCTTTTCGATAAAACTACACAGTTCTTCACGTATTTTGACATTTGCTTTTAGTAATAATTCATAACAAGTTTTAGTAAATGAATACCAATTTATAAAGCTTCTGAATTCTTATCTAGATTTCAAGAAAATCAACTTTGGAAACGAACACAAATTTAAAAATTTGAAGACATTTTGTAACTTAATAGTGATAATTGTGCAATTCTATTTTCAGTATAGTACAGTACAGATTAATATTGCATTATTAATATGAAAATATATTTCAACATTGATTCAAATAAAAATGACATCTACAAAATATCAACTATGTACAATTTAATCGTATATCCAGAGAAACTGATACTTTGCAAACTTATATGCATAATGTCTTATTCTTACATACGTGCATAGTTTTAATAAAAGTGTTTTTTGCCGGAAGTTATGGCCTCTTAACTTGAGATTATTTATGCATTTTCGTATCTTTTGACGATTCAGTGATGCAAATATTAACTATTAATGATTAATTGTACATTTTACGAGTCCATAATCGAAGTTAGAATGAGCTGTCTTTACTTTTTGATCGTACTGGTTTTCATCATAATATTTCAAAATGTCTTCATATTTTAATATATTATTGCTTTCGTAACAACGACGTCTCTCACTTACCTTTTCTCCGCTGTCACTGGGTAGATAGAACGTCAGGACCGTAAGAAAGGAAATTCCCATACACGGAATAATAATGTTCACAGTGTAAAAAAGCGTTTTTCTTCTCATTGTTATATTAAAGGTGATATCCAGGTACGGCTCATCGCAGCAGGTGTAAAATTTTTCGTTTCTGGAACAGAGAGAAGCATAAACGTTAAAATTAGTAACGTTTTTATCTCGACAAGTCAAAATTAAAGTAAAGGGAAATATTACATTTACTGAATTAATATTTAATAGCATTTTAAATAGACTTTGCACCATGAAATTTATAATAATAAATTATTGAAAGGAATTTTTTGATTGCTCAAGTATTATAGCAATACTGAAACTTCAAAGAATCGATTTTTCTGGTTAAATATGTTAAAAACTCCATTCTTTGTAAACGTAGAAAGAAATGGAAACAACTAAATGTGTAATGTTAAAAATGGTGTACGTCCTAATCTTAGAATGCGTAAACATTTTCCCATACATATAAATAAATGTGAAGCACCGCATTATTAAAACAAAATTTACAATTTTTTAACGACCATGTTTCCTGACACAAATGCAAAACAAAATTGTTTCGTATATAACTTCTATATTTTTATTGTCCGAATTCTTCTCTCTAGCTTTGGGAATATCAAATTGTTTACCCCAAAGCATTTTGCTTTCGACTGATTGATTCTCCAGAAAACTACACGCAACTGTAGCTTCATGTCTCTTAGTATTATTTTTATTGTTTCACAACCTCAACATCATTCTGACAATTATGTTTTTAAACTACTCTGAGTGTCACCGTGTCAAAGTGATCTAACTAGGAATAAACCATTAAGTTCAATGTTCAGTGTACTGTACCCCATTAATCTAGGACGATGGAGATACAACCGGAGAATATAACTGACTCACAGTAAAGTACAACGAGTAATTTAAACAATTACATATTGTACAATTTCATCATTCTCTTCTGTGTAATTTTATTACTAATAAAAAGAATTGTTTTGCTAACTACATCGTAAACTTTGTCTATATAATTTGTAACATTAACATAAAAATGATTCAGGTAAATAATATGCAATGTTTGAATTAGGTTCGTTCATGTTGCTCATAATATTAATGTAAAGTTTATTTCTATCAGTCCAATGAAATAGTTACTCATTTGAAGTCATATTATTTGGACATTTTTGAAAACTGGTAATTTCTAATACCTAGTTCTAATAATTTACATATGACATTTATATGGCATTAAAATTGAACATTGATATTTCTATAACATTTCTATAACGTTTATTTCTGTATTTGTATTTATATAATATTTATATAACATCCATTGATTTATTTATTTACAGTTATTATAAAATATATTCAACATTAAGTGTCGTAAATTATATGAATAATGTTTATATTGTTTGTAACTTGAATTATTGGTATAATTTTATTGTTACGAGCAAAGTTACCGAAGAATTGTGGCTAAATTGTCGCATTTACCACACGAACAGAAACCAGAACAGGAAAAAGAAATTGTGAAGTAAAGAACGAGAGTATCTTCGTTTATCTTCATGATAAAACGTTAGAGCGGTAAAGTGACATCGGAATTCTTCCTTTGTCCTTTTTCAAGGAAGGGCAGTCTTCGGAGGGCAGTTCTGTCAAATGACATGAAAGGTGTCTATAACAGATTAAATTTCTCGACTATCGATCCTGTGAAATTTCTTTTGAAATTCCAATGGCTCAACCGTCTAAAAGAATCAGCGCTTTCACGTGAAAAATCAGACGTCTTTTATCGTGTAACTTATAAGTAGGTTGCGGATCTTTGTTCAAAGTTACATTTGCCTACCTCATTTGCAACAAACGTTGACAAATCGATTGAAAGTAATGTGACAGTATTTTAAATTCTGACATTGGTTTTACTATTCTGTGTTTCACCCACTCACATTTTCTATAAATGCATAATATTTTTAGTCTACATATAAACAATTATAACTTCTCGATCGTTTAGAGGAAATGTTTTTATGCAGGTTTGCTTGCTAAATGAAAGAAAATTGTAAAAAGAGACTGACATTGTTACATATACCTAATAGTAACGCGTTGGCTACCACATCGCTCATGTATGTATGCTTTGTCTCTATTGAAAAGTTTATTTTGTTAGTAATAAAGTTAAACCGAATATCATTGGAATTTGGAATTTGTTCGATAAAAGTGTTCAGAAAACAATTCCTGTAATACCTTTATACCCTGTAGTTTTTCTTACAATGAATAAACTAATTTGAATTCTTGAGATTTATTGAGTTTGGCAGTCAACTTGTTAATTATTTTAAGACATTGGTAAAAAATGTCTCACAATTTTAGGGTATTATTGATATTTTTTTTCAATTTTTAGATATTAAAAACGATTTCAATACAGGACGATTTAACCAAATGCCATTTAAATTACGTGTAAACTATTTAGTATTATTTTTATTTGTTTTACTTTTTTAATGAGATATAAAGGTTACCTCGAGTTTCTTTATTATAAACGGTAAATTTTTAACTTGTGGTTAAAGAGAGAATTGAATCCAGAATAAAAAAAAAACTGTAAACGCTTATGTGACGAAAGACTGATATTTACAGAGATTTTCTTTACAAATAATTTTTAATGCCAGTCATGCTGAAAATGTTGTCCATTACAATTAATACGTATTCGATCGATGCGTGCAAGTGACACACTTTGGGAAGTATCTTATTTTGAAGCATTACCTGCTCTAATCTTACGACTTTTTCCTCTCAAAAGACACTGTTGATAATTCATGATTAAATTTATTTTTGAGACGTTCCCTAATAAAATAGTCAAGTGACATAGAAGGTAAGAGTTAGTAATTACTGAGATACAAATTGTCAATGAATAACAAGAAACTTCTAAATGTAAAATCTATGCAATAAATAAACATCTCGGCCTACCTTAACCCCTTGAGTACTGCAGACTTTGATAGGTAGAAATTGAGTGACGATGTGCACCGAAAACGGCAAACTTTTGGGTACAGATTTATTTTTATGAAAACAAATTTCAGTAATCAGAAAACTGAATTTCACTACATTAATATAAATTATTTATTTGTTTGAACCGAATGAGTATAAATATTACGAATTTAATATTAATGTAAAGTTTTTCACAAGCCAAACTACCTCGAGCGCCATAAGCGCCCTCAGAGTCAGAAATCCAAACTACATCGAGCGACTATAGGCGCCCTCAGTATCAGAAACGCAAAATTTCTAAACGCTTATTGGCGCCTACAGTAGCCAATGGGTTAATTGTTTATATTAACACATTGAATGCCGATGACATATGAGCCATTTAATTAATTATGAACTCATTTGCTTGTTTTTGAACAAGGATTAGCTAAAGAAAATATTTAAAATCGTATACATTTTCGTCAAATAGCATATTTTGATTTAATATTCGTCATGAACAATTTAATAGAAACAAAATCATTCAAGCTGTCGGATTCAATTCAAGTAAAAGACTTACAAAACCTGTATTATCGCAGGGCCGATGCTCAGTGTGTTAAATCTTTTGAGCAGTACTTCATTTTTCGCAATGATTGTTAACCAGTTAACTGTGGCAACCTCTTTTTAAAGCGCGCACATATGTGTGTCGCGAAAATCAAAAGTTCCGGGCAGAGCATACGGAGATGCATGAATCCATTACAAATTATTTATACTTTTTATTTGTTCGTTTTATTTCATCCAGACCTCCAAATATTCTAGACATATTGATTTACTAATACATTTTAGTTTTCGCTAAAATTACAATTTAAATAGCTAATGATAACTAAATTTTTCTCATGACGAGTATACTCACCATGACACAAAATACTGTCAATTCTCCATGACGAGTATACTCGTCAAACACAATTAACTGGTTAAACATTCAGCTTACAATTATTTTCACGGAGTTGATTACACAGAAAGAAGAAGCTCTTTAAAACTTATTTATTTATGCTATATGTCAATAAGTATTTCAATGTGTATCGCTTGCGCTTATCGGTTAATTAGATGAATGCATTTCAAAGTAGATCATTTTAAAAATTATTTCTAAAAGACATTTTAGTAACTATTAGTTTCTTATCCCATGTGCCCTAATAATGTTACGTTCAGGGTGCAATTGTCTCCTCCACCGTAAGATTAAACGTCGCTCTTTATAATAAATAAATTGAAAATTAATTTTATACTTTAACACTAGAACTACCAAACAATAAATCCAACGATATACATTGCTTTGTAATAATAACAAGACTGCATCTATTAAAACTTCATACAATTCTTATTGTACCATGTACGTCATTAAAGAAGTACATTCGAAAATTTCGGATGAAAACATTTTTCTAACTTCAATAATTGCGAAAGTAAAAACTAGGGATCAGTCAAAGTGACTGGTTTGGTAGTTCTAGTGTTAATAGTGTCTTCGATGGTTACTATTAACCCTTTGCAGTCGAAACAATTTTAATTCCAAAATTAACATATATCTTTCAACATTGGACACTTTCATTCTGTGGATTTCTTCTTGCATTATGCATTTGTTGTTGAACCTTCTATCAATTTTGAAGAAATCTTGATATTGCAGTAGAAGCTCGGTTAACCGAACCAATAAAGGAAACATGAGTGTTCGGATAGTAGAGCAGTTACTTATTTAGAATGCTAGATGAAGTTGTTATTAATTCATATAATAAATTGAGCTCTGGATTTATATTTTATACGTTACATCAAACAGTTTAAACGTAGAAATCTATTTGACAAATGTATTTTATTGAATTGTTATATCCATATTAATTATATTTATGAAATTGTTGAGTTAAAATAGAGTGTTTATGTAGATAATATTACACCGAAACAATTAATTTTATTTATTTCATTTTCAAAACTGGGGACCAGTTAAAATGACTGGTTTAGTAGTTCTAGTGTTAATAAAGTAACAAATTTGGACAAAAAATATTTTTTAAATTCTATTTTGCTTTTGAAACCATACAATTTTAGTTTGAACTATTGATTCATGTACCAAATAATTTACATGTAATACTAAACTGAATCGTCTTGTATTAATACTTTGTAATAATGATTCTTGGAATACGTAAAGCTTACACAAACTAATTGTCTTGTAAAGAATGATACTCACCGTACAGCAGGCACTTCTAAAATATCCCATTCTACAGACATGTAGAACTCGGAGAGGTCAACACCGACATCCACCACGTTACTTCCGGATTTCTCATCCATGTGCCTTAGATCGACCTACGCGAAACATAAAAACCTTTCGAATTAGGGTCGTTCCACAGTAATATTGTTTCTAAATCAGTAATTCTCATGCCCACTTAATTTACTTTTGAAAGACAAACGTGCAGCCCCGATTGAAATACACAAATCGCTTGGTACATTGAACAAAATAGCGTTAGTTACTTCTTTCAAAGATTACGATAATCAACGATTCTAATTATATAATAAATTCCATTTGTAAATTCCTAGATTTATATTAATCTTGCGGAATATTGATAACATGATACAGAGATTACTTGGGTAAATCCTTTTTTTTTTAGCCATTATACTTTCCTTTGCTATTTTACAGTAATTAACATGGAAGAAGAACGACGAACGTATAATAACGAGAACGTGTAATAACTGATGCAGGAGCTGGATTTATAAAAGTATGTCACATGCAAAATAAAGTGTAGAATTATATAACTTTTTAAATTGCGGACAATCGTGAGTAAAACTTGACTCGTAGGAATGAACAAATTTTACAAATGTTAATGGAATTTTTAATGGCAAAGTGGCTTGATATCTGTAAATTTTAACTTTTTTTTCTCTCTGATTAACGATTAAATTTTTTAAGCTACAATTAATCGTTAAATTTTCAGATCTCACACCGTTCCAGGACGGTGTGATATTTTTCGTGAAATAAACGCATGAAGAAGTACTGGAATTTTTAAATGCCGGCTGCACGTTTCTCATAACGGGCTAAGTACGAACAATAAATTCCGAAACGTAAAGTTTATAGTGCATGTCTCGTGATGCACTTAGTGTTCGCAACAAGCGCAACGGGAGCAAAAAACACTAAAAAATATAGTCCGGATGAAAATGAAGAAAGAAACGAGTCCTCTCTTCTTTCCCACGGAAGTAAGTATCTAGAGTCAACTATCAGCGATAAAAATATCCTCGTCAAACTAGATGCCTTTCGCTTTCAACTATTTGTGCAGCATGACGAACAAACAAATTCGACACTGAAAAAATCAAACTAATCGCTAAGCAGATATCCTAATGAATTGGAGAAGTCTCGCCAAGTAATCAATTTGCGTCAACGTGCTCCCGATGTTGTATCTCTTGCGTTTTCATTTATTTTATCTTTTTTTTTTTCAACTTTAAAACTGACTCTTTCGATTGTCACGGACTCACACATGAAAACCAAGGATTCTCGATGATGATTCAATAAATAAATTGACCATGGTTTCTCAGCGTTCGATTTAATCTGTTTAGCGCGAGCTTTTTCTAAGCGATTTCAAGCGAATGCTTCGAAGGTAAGCGGTAACTTGGATGCGCAATACCGTGCAAAATAATTGCAATAATCTTTTCTTTTTTTACTTCTCGTTCAAATTTGCTGCATTTTTCTTCTATTGAACGAAAATTATCATTTGTACTTTAGAGAGATCGAACGACAATCAAGAAAATGATTTTTACTGAATAAAATGTCACGTTCATTTTATTTGAAATATTTATTTCACTCTTTTATAGATTTTTCGATTTACTTATAACTTAACTTTACACGAACCACGGTTCAGTTATGAATAACTTAATACGCAGTAAAGATTGTTATATTAAAATACCGCTGAATATTTATGATAAATAGTATTAATAATTTCTTTGGATGAAAATGATATTTACGATTCCATCTACTAATTATTGAACAGTATTTATTTACGATTGAGTTCGATAATGTAAACTAATGTCTTCATTTAAAACTAATGTCTTTTCAGTTATAGGATGACTATTATGTATATTTTATTGAACTAGTAACTACAACTGCTATTAAAGGGTAACATCACATTCGTTTAATACGAAGCATTAATACTCTATTTTATGAACACATAAATCATTGTCTTTCGTCAGAAATAATAAATATTTCAATAGCTTCTCGAGAGAATATTATTTCAACACCTTTACTGACCTATGTATTCGAAGTCTGCAGTCATTGCTTGTTCTTTATAATTGATTTTAAATGACTGTGTACTTGTTATTATTATGTTAGTAAAACAATAAGTATTAATTCTGGTAGTAAAATGACAAATGATGAACGAATAATTAATTTTCTTTGCGTAATAATAGAAATAAAAAAATGTTAATACGTTCCATGAAATATCTCAGTGAAGAAACAATGAAAATAATTTAGGGAAAGTTTTTAGCAGAATTGATCATAAAGAATTAATTAATTGCCTCAAACAATAAAACATCTAGAAATAATTATGTAAGGAACAACAGTTGTCATTACACTGTACAATAATAACTCAGTACATGGCCCAAAATTCAATACACATTAGTTTAATTAAATTATCATTTCGGTGTTGCAAATATAAATCATTATGAAATTTGTTGTTACTGTAACCGAATTTAATTTAAACATTATGTATGTATGATTGCATTTGTTTTAGCATAATAATAATGCAAGTATTTGTAAAGCACCATAAATAATTTAATATTATTATAATTTTATGCATGTAATGTCCAATTTAAATGTTCAAAAATTGTCAAATTCGAATTGGTTAATTTAAAAAGTGAGTTTTTCCAAAGGCTGTGATGTATTCCGTTTGATTCGTTTCACAAATAAAGTTTAATGCTGCGCGTTAAAATTCTATGAACTTGTATAACTATTCGAAACTGAGTATGAGAACCTTCTTAACAATCTTTTGCACGGTATTGGTATTCGCTAACTGTTTAATCTCTTCAACGTTGCACATTCAGAAACAATATTTGTATGCACGTGAACAGTGCACACAAGCAAAACTTCCATACATACAAAAGTATCGACAGAGAATAATTCTGAAGCAACGATAATACACAAGAACGTCGCACAACTAGCGCAAATATACAATTAGAATTTCTGATGCAACTGCTGAGCTATCGGCGTTCAATAATTAAATACACGCGATGACGCTGTGGTTTACACCGGACGTAACAAATAAATATGTGTGATATGTAGTCATGTATACTGTGTATATGTGGCGTGTGGTATAAGCGATATTGTCCCACCCTCATTAATGCACAAAAGTATAATATCTGTTGGTTTGCATCCGGTCGATAATAGGTAAACATGTGGGTTGATTTAATAAATTTATTTCTCTTCGCCATTTAATTTGTTTCTCGTATAAATGTGGAAGATTTACATATCGTCCCTAGTTACGTTCAAAATAAATCGAAATACAATAATCTATGGTAATCTATATTACATAGATAGACAAGAGAAAATAATTTTTTTATTGAAAACTAAGTAAACTGTATAAAATTAAATATTATTTTCTTATTTACTTAATTCACAATTTTCGTTTTATTCTACCAGTTGCTCGATTACAGGAGAGCATTTCTTTGGCAGGGGATTATTCGTGTGAGCATATCTTAAAAATTAAGACAATTCTATTTTCCAATTATTAAAACCGTAGAAGAAGTATAGAAATTATAGTAATCTGCTAAAATAACCAAGCGTAATCAAATCAACTTGTGAGGGGAGGGACGAGCTGTATAGAAGACATTTTAGAGATAATATTTGGGACTACATGTAAGATTCTGGAGTCGTTCGAGATCAATCAGGCGTGTAGTAATATACAATAACTTGTTTGCTATAATTCAGGGAGATTTTAATTCCTAATAAAATTTGAAAACTAATCTATCACCAAAACTTTATCAGGTTTGCTTAAATACCTTATTTAATATACAGGATAAGGCAGTCACTTTTGCCACCTACAATGACTCCGAAAGTATGACAGTAGCAGAAAAGTTTTTCAAGCCAAAGATGAATGAGACAATAGGGGCTGTAATATGGCTTTAATCTTTTTCTCCTAGATGCAGTCGCTACAGAAATGTGAAGGTCACCTTTGTTTTCTTAAATACAATACTATGTTTTGGTACGTATTTTTTGATACCGGTTATGGAAACGAATCCAATGAGGTGCAGCAGTAAGATCTTTGAAGGTCAGCGAAGGTCATTTATGGCAAAAAAGGCGTAATAAATTTGCATTTACAGAAGATGTGCAAAATGATTGCCATTGGTATCGATGCAATGCTGCAATCTTCTTATCTTATCTTCAGGCTTAGTTGGAATGTCTTTATAAGCAATTTCTTTCAAGAATCCACACTAACCAAAATCTAGAGGCGTCTAAAGTTTGGCGAACGAGCCGGCCAGGATACGTTGAGGGCATCTGTCAGCGTATTTAAACCTGGCAATGACAAATAAACACTTTAGGACGATGGCGCAGGACTTCGATAAAAATGGTAAGACTAGTATCATTAACCAGTTAACTGTGATTGACGAGTATACTCGTCATGGAGAAGTGGCACGATTTTGTGTATTGACGAGTATATTCGTTATGCGTATAAAGTAGTGACCATTGGCAATTTAAATTATAATTTTTGAGAAAAACAAAACATATTCTCAAATTTCAAGATGTTTAGAATATTTTGAGGCCATGGCGGAATAAAATAAGCAAATAAAAAATATAAATAATTTGAGATGAACTGATGCGTCCCCGTATGCACCGGCTGAAACAGCTTACCAGTTCGCATAACGAATTTATTTATGTGCGATGATAACGTTTTCTAGATGTTAGATTAAAAGGGGCAAAGGCAAAAGTCAGAAAATTGAGTTATAATAGGGTTCCTTCAGGTATGGTCAGTCATGGGACAAATGTGTGACGCCGATATTTTTTGCGTTTTTAGTTTAATATGTATTTAATATATGTGTATGTGAACCAAATAAGTAAATATTATTAATAAAATTGTCAATTTTATAAAATAAACCCATCTTTTTGATCCAATACCTTACCAGCACAACTTACTCTGTGATTGACGAGTATCACGTCATGGCTCGATTCTGACGACACAAAACGGTGCGCGCTCTCAAACGAGGGCGCCACAGTTAACTGGTTCAATCTAGTGATTGCAAATAATGTATTCTTTCGAAGAACAAACCGATATGCTTCTCATTTACGGAGAATGCCAGCAAAATTCAATGAGATCTAGAAAAAGCCTTTCGCTTTTTTTGTCATAAGTGACCTTTGCTGACCTTCAAAGACTTTAATGTTGCACCTCGTTGGATTCGTCTCAACAACCGCTATTAGAAAGCAGGCACCAAAACGTAGCATTCTATTTAAAGAAACAAAGGTAATCTTCACATCTCTGTAGTGACTCCACCTAGGAAAAAAAGATTAACGCCATATTACAGCCCCCGTTGTTCCCTGTATCTTTTGCTTCGAAAACTTTTCTGTTACTGTCATACTTTCGGAGTTATTGTAGGTGGTAAAAGTTACTGCCTCACCCCGTACAGTATTTCTACCTTAACACTTTGACTGCCATCTCATCCACATATGATTCACAGAATTATTTATCCACATTTAAAAAGAAGTTTCTTTATTAATTTATTCATTGCACCAAGATTGATTGAGATCCAGAGAATATGAAAAGCTGGAAAGGCAACCATGTACCGTACATTTTAAACTTTCAAATGCTAGTTTATTAAATAAATTACTTTGAGTTTATGGAATTTGTAAGATTGTCGGTTTGGCAGTTATAGTGTTAAAGACTCTCCATGTGTTGATAAATTCTGTTTTATATTAAATTAGCTTATAGAAAGTTTCCATTATTAACAGAAAATGAAGGTGTTTATTGATTATTACTAATTATGTTGTATAGGGTTGTCCAAAAGTAGCTTTATAATGTTGAATGAGAATATCTGTCAAACATCATGTTTATTTCTTGTCACTTTCTTTTACTTTTAACCTACAATGATTGAAAATTTTAACAATCGAGTCGTATATGATTTAAGAGCATTTAAAAGTCATTAAAATTTATTTTGCAAATCAGTGTTTAGTATAAAATACATAAAATTAAATTATTGCCATCGGAATTCTATGCTCGATTAATTTCAAGGAATGGCAATGTGAATTTGTCATCTCGTTCGTGTGATTTGACTCCATTGGAATTTTGAGGGATATTTGAAAAACAAAGATTATACCAACAAACTAGCAACAATTCATAACCTGAAAAACAAGATTACAAATGAAATTGGTGAATTAAACGAGTAAATATGCCAAAATGTCATTGAAAATGTCGATGTTCGAATTGATGTCTGCAAAACGTGGTCGTGGTGGTCATTTGACAGATATCGTCTTTCACGTATCATTATCATAGATAATACCTGATAATCAAATGAAAAAATCAGTAAAATTGAAAATAGTATGTTTTTTATTTAAAACAAACTTCATATAGACTATTTGAATATTGTCGACTTATTTCTATGGGGAAAATTGCTTTTTTCTGATCGCCGATTATGAGGCATGCCGTAGAATACACGCTGATAAAAGTTCAATAATGTCGTATTAATAATTTTATAATTATATAATGAATGGAAATAATACATACGCTGGTTTAAATCACAATTACGCATGTTCAAAATTGAATTTAGATGCAATCGATATAGTAATTGTTCGATGTTCGATGTAATTGTTGATTTGTACGATTTTTCCTATTAAAACGTGCTCTCTTTAATGCTCTCGTTTTCTGCTGATATTTTATCGTGTTATACGCTCCCTCCTATTTTATTTTTTTTAATGCAGTTTTTCTTCGAACCAATTATCTTATCAGTGTTTTTATACTTCCTTTATAATTTCTATCAATAGGAAACCCTTTTTCCATTTATTCTTCTTTCCTTGTTAGATCTTGGAATTGTTGAAATATATAATCTGATAATTATATTTATTACAACTACTGTGATTAATTGGTCTGAATACGTTTCATCTATTGTCATCAATGTTTCAGCTTTCTTCCTCAGTTACGGTTCAAACACTGGTAAGTCAATTACTGAATTTTCCCTTGTTCCAAAGTACATGAATTCACCTTCTTCATCTTCTGCTTAATTTTCATGTAGAATGTCCTATCCGTTTTCCTCTGGCATGTCTAAAACTATTCATACTTGTGAGCTTTTAATCTTATCTTTTGTCTTTCTTCAATGTGACTTTTTCCTCTTTCTTCTTCCTCCGGTGATATAGAGCCTTCCACTTCAGCTTTCACATTAAAGTCACCCCCAATTACCAGTTTATCATTTCGTGCCTTTTTTTTATGCTTTCGAAACTTTTCACTGTTACCTTCCTAGTTTTAAATAAACCATTATTATTCTTTGTCTCGTACTTTAATTTTTCTTCTCAGTTTATTATTGACTTTCTTTACCCACTTGCATCATAAGGAATAAATAGAAATGATGTGCTTATCACCAATTAGTTTTATTATATAAAAAAAGGTAGAAATGGTGTATACTTAAACGGTTTATACATACCGTTAAGTGCATATGTATAATATATATTATTATTAATAACAACAATAATATAGACTGTTTTAGATATGAAAATAGTATGTTAAGATTTATATGCACTATTTATTCGAATTATTTTCTGTGTTATAACCCAACAAACTTAGAATATTTTATTTCCACCGTTTTATTATTTTGTTCACAATGATACTTTTCTTTTCTTTAATTTCTTTTTGTTTATTCTTGTCAATCATGAAATGGACCGTTTATTTTGAAAGTGGTGCAAGACCATTTTCTTCTGTTTCGAGAATATTAAATGTTAACAGATCTGACAATTAACAAATATAGGTTAATTATATGAAGTCTGGGAATGTCTGTACTAATTTATCAATATGTAATTAGATTATATAAATTTCTTTTAGGCGAATTTAACTAAAATAATATATATTTCCAGACTGCAAATGGACTTACACCACTTTCATAATTAGTCAATTGTAAATATCATTTAATTTCAATTTTGAAATAATAAATATCGCTTAAAATATATTTCATATTAATCCAATTTTGTTTATAAATAATAACAAGAAATAAAATAGAATTAGTATTTTTTATTTTGAACGTTAATTATACTTATATATTGTTAAACTTAACACAAGATATTGGTATTATTAATTATTTATACTCTTCATGTGACAGTGTTTTGAAATACTCGTGATGCACAGGAGGTATATAAGGTAATAGCTGCTGCATATCCTTATATTTTTCGTATGTAATAGGCCTGGCATCGTGATACAAAGGCGCCAGGGTGATTTTTTCAAATTTTGGCGGTCTTCCCCGACATGTGGGTGATAAATTTAGAGTCTTAAATTCTGTGTCCTCCATTGATGTTTTATATAAAATAGTATACGGTGCACTTCTGCAAAATCTCATCCAACATATTTGCAACCAATTTACTTTTTCTCCATTAGTGTTTCTTCTTATCTGTTTTTTAATTGCATTTTGTAGATTTTTTGTTGAAACGAAATTCTCTTGTTTCATTTCGTGTAAAATAAATTTATTATGTTGTCTACATTGGTTTATAACGTCATAATAACTCTGTGGTGTGTACAGGAAATTCTTTTTTCGTAATGCCATTTTGTCTGTCTATGCAATTCTGTTACGCAATTGCTTTTACCGGCCAATTTTAAATTGAACAAAGCATAGGCATTTTTTGAGATATTAAATACTAACTAGTTATAAATAAAAAGTTTACACTAAATTAAGCATAAATTACGTCATATCTCATTTGTTTTAAAAAAATTGACTTACACCACTTTCAAAATAAACGGTCCAAGTAAATAAAATCCTGGTCTCTTCATTTGTTTATATATCTTTCACTAGTTTTGTCCAATGTCCAAAATGTTATTATCTTTAAATTAATTTTGTTTTTTAAATATCCAACCCTTTTAAGAAACATAGTTATATTTAGTTCTTTTCATACAACTTCATTCATTGTTCGTATATTTCTTTTCTTTCTTTACTTGTTTAAATAACCATTCATATTTTATTTTCTCAAGTTTCTTATTCGGTTCTCATTTTCTGTACATATCCGTTGCTATACCAATAGCGCCGTTATCTTATCTATGTTATTCGACTTCATTTCTATTTCCGTGTATGATAGAGAACCTCTTCCTATTTTCTGTTTCCCTATTACAGGAGAAATATATTTATACTTCCATTTTCCTCAATTCGTCGTTTGAATTGTTCTCTTCGGATTTCAATTTTGTTTTTTCACGCCTTTTTGATTTTCTAACGTTTAATATACTAAGTCTTAAAAATAATTAGTATATATTGCTCTACATAGATGAAAAACATGAATTTGTTTAGATTTTAAGCTGTTCTTATTATAATATGTGCTAAAAACATATGTATTCAGTAATTTCTTATGGAAACACATTTATGTTCAATAATTGTAAAATAAAAATTGCAAATACGGTAACTTTGATCGGTGATAGTAGGTTTAGTTTTAATATTGCTGTCAAACATTTGTTAGTTTTTCTTTTATTTACAATATCTTCTAGTTTTTATGGCCAGAGTCTACCTCTTTCATGTAGAAATTACGTTGTTTCCATTTTTTCCGTTAGATAACGTACCCTATACGTTTCTGTTTCATCGATAAACTTCATAGTTCGATTTTTATTGAGCCACAGTTGTTTTATCTAATCCTTGAATGGTATGCTTTCATTTTCTTTTCTTTCTTTTTACACGTGTTCGCTGTCTTTTTTTCGCGTTTCCCTATATCTCCATTTTGTTTCTCTTGCTGAACCCAATGTTGTTTTTCACTCGTGTAAATCAATATTTTGTTGACCGCCAAATACATTAATCCAACCGCACTCTCCATATCGCAAAAACTAGTGTTGTATGTAGTAAATAATAACTGTCCCAATTTCTTACTTCCATCTGCTTGCAATATAGTCAGAAAAGCTATTACGCATTATTAAAGAAAATGAAATTAGAATTGAACCAAAAATGTGATTTAAATATTTACTACAATTTATTATGTTTCGTGCTTTTATTTCTTATCACTAGATTTACGGATGTCGATTATCCACCTACTTTTACTGAAGTGAACCAATTTGAATCATACAAGAAAATTTTTATTTTTTTGAACAAAAAATAGTTCCAAATCAATTTAAATGAAAGATTTATTATTAAAAAATGCATTGAAAATATTTTTTACATATAAACTCTGTTTTTGAAATACATTTTCCGCAAACATTTCGATTACATTTAGCACAAAGGTTCTTACATCTATTTCTATTACATGATTTTTAAACTTGACAATTCTTTTGCATGCGTTCTCGACACCTTCTCTATATTTACTTCTTAGCTCTTCAGCCAATTGGAAAATAAAATCTTATCTTGAAATATTTACACGAGTGGTAAGCTATAAATTTCATGTGTTATGCGATTAACTGTTAAATCATTTTATGAGTCAAATTGGCTCACAAATAGGTATAAAAAGGTATACCATATTCAATATTGCAAAATTAAAGGGTCTGCGGAGGAGAGGAATACTTCATTTACATATATTTCATTACGTAACTAAAAACCAACATATATTTAAAAAAAATAATATTTAAGTTTTAATGAGTCAAATTGATTCAGTCCGTAAATCTAGTGTTAAAATAATACTAACTAAAATGCAATACGATGAAGCTAATACTTTCATACCATTGCATATACTTTCTTTATCTATTCTATGGTTTATTTTTATATTATATCATGTGTTCAATGGTAATTTAGTTTGAAACTGGAATTCGGCCGCTTAGATTTTTATTCAGATATTAAATCTGCACGAAACAGATTCACGGTGAGATATAAAATGGAGAATCTTACATCGAATCAATACGGAAGGCGAGAGAACAGTAGAAATATTCGGAATATATATTCTCTTCATAGATTTCACGATAGGATTCGAAAAGCACTCTCATCCGCGGAAAAAGCACTCGTGGAGCTTGGTAACTTTGCCAAATGTTCTTTTCAGTGCCTGGAAATCACATCGATTGTTTTCTTTCACTACTTTCAAATGTTTACTAAGCATTCTCGCATTTTCATTCTATTAGATTATTGTACACGAAAAAGCCAATTCTTAAATAAAATATTTAAGTACTATCCGGGGTAAAATATATTCTGACAGGCACTGTTAATAATTTTTTTTCGTAAAACAAATAGGTATATTTTAACAAGTGTAAACTTGTGACATGTCTCTGTACAATTTACATTGTTAAGGAAACAGTAAGAGGAAACAGAATTACTCAACTCGAATCGTCCAGAAGATTATAGTCAAATTTGTCTAAATTATTTACGATTGGAGCTGTTCATTCATGTACGATAACTTACTGATTTAATTTACACATACACACACACACACACGAACGCACACACTGATGCACCTTTATACTCTTATATTGTGGTTAGATCAAACTAATAAATGCCTGTTTAGCCCCTACTCTGAATATATAGCACATTGTATAATATTTTAAATACGATGACTACAGCGATATATTTATTATAATGTTATAATTATGTCACATTAATACATTCGTTATTTAACACTTTGACTGCCACGTCACCCATATATGGGTGACTGAATTGCTTGTCCATGTTTAAAAATAAATTTGTTCGTTAATATATTCGTTACACTCAATTTAGTTGATATGTGGATAATATAAAAAGGTTCAAGGATAACTTTGTGTCATCTCTTCTAGATTTTTAATCGTTGCTTCATTGTATAAATTACTTTGATTTTGTGGAATTTTTGAGGTTGTTGGTTCGGCAATTAAAATGTTAAGCTAGCTTAAATTTGTTACATGGAGGAAGCGAACAAACATTCTATCAATTTGTTTAAACGTATCATCACACGAATACTTCTCACTGGACAAAGATACATCGAAGACGACCTAGAAATCCCATGTTTGTATAAAATACAGAAAACTTCAAATTGTTCTAATGAAAAACGTATTTTGTATAGAAATTGCGACAAAGTTCTATTTTGCAATACTTGATATCGACCTGATGATTATACGTTTATTTAAGTATAACGGTATGTTTACAAATATAATCCAAATGGAATAGCAATTTAATAAATGTTCAGGATTCGAAATTTAACCCTTAGCCCTCGAAGGGCGTTTCTAAGGTGCCATAATATTATTTAAATAACTTTTTACACCACTATGTTTGCAGTTAAGAAGTCGATAAGATTTTAGTCTCCCAAGTACGAGTAATAGTAATTAATTACATATGCAGGAAAATAAGTAAACAATATACAATAGAACTATTAAAGGTAAAAATATTCTTTCAATTTTAGAATGGAATTGCTTCGAGTGCAAAGGGTTAATATTTGAACGTAGCACATAAGGTGCACTTTATAACAAGGAAGTACAGCAAATGTTCTAATTCGCTGTTGATAAAATCACCTAACGTAATCAACTAAGGGTTAAAACTGTTTAAAAGCATGATGTCACAAACATTTATTGTAATTATGCGGTTCAATGTTCATGATATAAAGAGTTACTTAACAACCAATGTGTATAAACTTTCACTTTATTCACTGAAATGATAAGGTAGTCCTTTAATTTGGTTTTCGCGAATCTAAGAACATCCTGAAGAAGCGTTCTATTGCGTTTTGTGTCTAAACAAATTTTATCAAATTGTATGCACAAATGTTTCACTGCAACAATGTGAGATTGTGATTCGTTTAAATCACTTATTCCTTGCTCTGTGACCTAACAGATGAAACACGCATTTTGCAACGGGGATTAAAGCTTTAATAGAGTAGACAAAAATAGACGAGATCGGATGAAAAACGTTTTGTTAGGAAATAACAGGAGCACTGTTAAGCGATCGTATATGTTTAAATTTTGTCGATTTTTCTGCGATATAAATGGTGGAGGATAAAACCCACAATATGGAAATGCATTGCCGAAAAATAAAGATGATTCCATACAAAGGGAACAGTGGAAACTATTTTGAAAGCATGAGTGATTGATGTAGCTAACCACCACGAAGAAGCCGCGTAACGCACACGATTCATAAATCACTGTGTCTATGATTTTGGCCCTTCATCCTCGGCGTGTGCCCAATATCGAAATTTATATTGCGTGAAAATATTCCATTAACGTTGTCGTGAATATGATTATACACCTACTTTCAGCACTAAGGAAATAAAATATAGTTTACCGCTATGAATTTTTATACTAATAATTTATCATTCCCGATGATAATAAATACGAGAATTAATAACGATAGTAAACTTACTAGATCAATAATAGTACTCTGTAATTTCAATATCCATTATTCAAATTACAAGAACATTACAATTAAATTAATTTATACATTTAATTACCTGGTATTGATTTAATTCATTACAAATAATTTCTAATAAATTTAATAAGTAAATATTAAGGTATTAATACTTAAGTACCAATTCTTCCATTTATGACTATTTATTATGTTACTATATTACTGTATACAGTAATAAACGTCCTCGAAAAAATTAATGTTGCAACGTAAAACGTTAACTCAATAAAGATTAAATATTTATTCCAAATTGTCATCACGAGTAATTAGGAAAAATAATAAATTATCAATATATTTAATTAAATTTACAGTATAAAACTTTAGTAGTAGCTTAATATTTAGTATTTTTTACACATTGCATTACGTTTTATACTTCTCATTCAAAGGTTGTAACTACTAAGAAATACAATTCTATATGAAAATTCATTTAAAGAAGTTTTGTGTAAACCTTTTTGTAAAGTTTTATGTAAATATTTTTATTAACCCTTTGCAATCGAAGCTTTATTATTTCAAAAACCAAGGTGTTTCTTCGGCCTAGGCCATTTTAATTTTATACAATTTACTTCATTTTATGCATATGGGGTTTTGTAATATTACCCATCCTTACGATGATTAAATTTTTACAAATTTCTTGGATGCAAGGATAGTGATGTAGAAATTATTTTAAATAATTATGTGGCAACTTTCCGTGGTGCCTCAGAGTCACCACTCGAGTGCTAAAGGTTAAATGCACATCTGTTTCCTCTCTGACACTTTTTAAATGTTTCTTTTTCGATTTAGACTTTACGTTAGGCATTGCTAGGATTCGTTTTTTATGAAAATTGCATACATTTATGAACTCGTTTCTTGCCGTAAAAAGTAATCGATTTTGTGGGATACGTGCAGAGTATGGTTATTGATTCCCGAAACGGGTGGTGCAAGTTACATGATCTCATAAATGTTCTACCTTGTCCCAAGCTGACAACGCGTTGTTCTTCCCTTCGATATCAAACAGTCCAAGATTACGCAGAATCGTGTGCCAATAATAAACCGACAGTCTCAAACATGATATCGGAACGTTTAAACGTTTGTGTTTGCACGACAATACTGCCACCCACCGTTGACGACTATTTAAATACTGGGATATTTGCTGGCATTGTAAACCGCCACCGTCAACAATTGATCCGTTAAAAATGAACCATCGTTGAGCATGTCGATATATCAAATTCTTTTACTTGCTATTGATTCGTTAAGTTGATTCTCTGTTGTTAAGTAATCCAGACATTATCGACTACTACTTGTTAACACGATGACAACCACACCAATACCTATAAAGTCGCAGAAAATCAGATCAATTTATTTAACACTAGAACTATCGGACAGCTGTGAGGTTGTTTCGTAAACAAAAGAAAAATATTTTCCTAGATAGAAAGAGTTCACGGTATGAAGCTGATACGAATGGTTGTGTGTACAACCAAGGAAACATAATAATAAAGTTAATGAAAAACTTTAATCGCCTCTTTTTTCGAAGTATGTTACCGTAAATATTATGTTCTATGTATTAAATATAAAATGTTTTTGGTAATCTACACTAGAAATATAATAAGCTTGATTTTCCTTTAACACTAGAACTAATAAACCAATCCAAAAATCATTATTTACCAAGTGTTAATACAAGATGGTTCAGTTTAGTGTGCCACCTGAATTACGTGTAAACTATTCGGTACATGAGTAAATAGTTCAAACGAAAGTTGTATGGTTTCAAAAGTAGCATACAATTTAAGAAATTGTTTTTTCCACATTTGCTTCGTTTTTAACACTAAAACTATTGAACAATAAATCCAACGATATACATTGCTTTGTGATAATTAAAAGACTGCATCTATTCAAACTTCAATTTTTATTGTAACATGTGGTTCATTAAAGAAGTACATCGGAAAATTACTAATGAAAACATTTTTACAACTTCAGTAATGGCAAAAGAAATAATTAGGGACCAGTCATTTTGACTGGTTTGGTAGTTCTAGTGTTAATGGATGATTTTATTTAATCACTAAACGTGTCAGCTAAAGCGTTAATTTATGCTAGTCATAATTTTAATCGTGAACTAACAGAATACCCTTAGTAACGAAATATAACATTTCCTCTTGGGAAAATTATTTATCAGGGTTAGGATGGTTCCCAAAATTTCAGGTTCTAGTCGAGTCGTAAAAAGGCGGGCGAAATCGGGCGGGCTGTCGAACGTATGAAACTCATCGGGATCTAGAAAATATCCGACTGCATACGAAAATATTGAGCTCTCGAAACTATCGAAATGCATACAAGCGTATCCAAATCTTAAAAGGGTGTGTCGAGAAATCAAGATCCCGAAACGATCTAATTATACAAAGCGAACATGTATCGGGAACCCAATAATGCTTACATGTACAGGCATTTGTATTACATATAAATTATACAGGGTATCCCAAAATATTCGAATTTCTTAAAAGAAGGTGTTAAAATTATGATAATAAACAGGGAAACGTTACTAATATTTGCAATATTTAACGAACACAACAGAATATACAGGATGTCCCACATAAATGGGAACACCTAAATATCTTTCGTATTTACAGTCCTATCAGAAAACTTGAGAGAACAAAGTGACACTATTGCAGGGGGGCAATATAATGGTGAAGAAAAAAAAATTTTGTATGTCATGTTTTTTAATAAAATTTCAAGGTCACCGATGTCTTTTTAAATGGAAGAGAATATTTTTCTTACGACAGCATGATAGACAATAAAAAGCTGAATTTAGTGGATACCACCTTTTTGACCTTGAAATGACCTTGAGCAAGAATAATCATGTTGAAACGGTCAACCCGATGTAAACAACGCGCAATCTTTGCTGAAACACGTAAGTTTTAAACTTCCACATTTTATCCGCTTCAACATGATTATTCTTGCTCAAGGTCGAAAATGTGGTATCCACTAAAATCAGTTTTTTATTGTCTACCATGCTATCGTAAGAAAAATATACTATTCCATTTAAAAAAAATATCGGTGACCTCGAAATTTCATTAAAAAACAAGACATAAAAAATTTTTTTCTTCACCATTATATTGCCTCCCTGCAATAGTGTCACTTTGTCCTCCGAGGTTTTCTGATAGGACTGTAAATACGAAAGATATTTAGGTGTTCCCATTTATGTGGTACACCCTATATAATCGATAATATAACGAATAAACATATCAAGAAATACATGAAACATCTGCGATCGGGAATACCGATATTCATATTTTTGATACAATGCTACCGATTTCATTTATGTAGAATGCATAAGTGGTATTCCTGACAGAATGTATTCCTCAAAATATTCTAAGACACTTTTTACTTTGAGAACATATTGTTACGTGACAATTATCAAAAACACTGTTAACTCTTAGCACTCCAAGCAATTTTAATTCCAAAATCGAAACATATTTTTGACCTAAGATAGTTCCATTGTACATGGTTCATTTCCTTTCGTGAACATAAAGTTTATTACTATCACTCGTAAGTGTAACATTCCAATATTTACTGACTTCGTAAATGCAAACATAGGAATGTATAAACTATTTTAAATAACAGTAAGAGCGCTAAGGGTTGATACTAAAATAATTTTTATTATAACAGGAGGGAATGTGTCAAAATCCAATAATTCGTACAGTACACATAATTTTAACACTAGAATTACCGAGTAATAAATTGCCGAAAAAAAAGAAGTAATTTTTGTTAATAATTCGAAAACGAATTATCGTATCGCGAGTTGGTAATAGAAAAAGTAATTTAATTAACTCAGATATTTCAGGGACACCCTGTAAATGTATGAATTCAATAATATTAAGTATACGAGTAGTGTGAAAAGTACAGTTCTATGCAAATCATTATCCATTCTTGAATGGATACATATATACGTGAAAGGAGGATCCCTCAGATCAAATAACTATGGAAATTAGGAGAAGTAAGAAAGCACTGTGGATCTGTGAGATAGTCGATCGGTTCTGATCAGAAAGAGTGCGGATCCGAGTCCCACTGTGGTAGTGTTTCCTCTTTTTTCCAAGATGTTACATATAATTTAACATTACAACTACCAAACCAGTTAAAATGACTTGTCCCAATTTTTTTCCTCGGCAATTGTTAAACTTATAAAAATATTTTTATTAGAAATTTTCAAATGTGTTTTTATTTATGAAACCATACATTACGATAAAAATTGTATGAAGTTTGAATAGGGAGAGTTTCCTTATTACTACAAAGCAATGTATATCGTTGGATTTATTGTTCGGCAGTTCTAGTGTTAAATAATTCAAACTACAGGCATCGAAGTGTGCAAGAATCTTTAGATGAATTGCACTTATAGACCAAAGTCGTGAAATTTTACAATGTTCACTATATTTAACCGTTTGTAGTTCATATCAACGGTATTCGATTTACAACTTATTTACAGTAACATATTTACTTCTTAAATTTTCATTATAGGTTCAGAAAAAAAGATTGTTAAGCGCGACCTTCACTAGGTTTTTGCGATTCTAATCATGTATACGAAGGTAGCATGGTGGTGATACCTTCTCCTTAGTGTGTGTTCAGACCTTGAACAACAAATGTCTAGAAATGTGTAAACATCGTGTTTGGGTCTGTGCTGCGATCAAATGGTATCACTGTCGTTCTTGAGATATTTATGGGCATGCTTGGTCGGAAAATTTGGTTTCGGACTTGGGTACGATTGAAAGTTAAATATTTTGTTTCCAAATGCAGACACGATATCAGTTTCGGGGAAAGATCCTTGAACAAGGAATCTTTATGAAATGTCTTACGAGATTTCGTGGGAAAACGAAGTCACACGGTCAGTAGGCGTTGCACAATTTTAGCATTACGCAACAAATCGGAGATTTGTCCTCCATTTATTTCTACCAAGGGAAAAATCATTTTTCCAAACTTTGGTAGTGATAGAACAGGAGAAATTCTGTGGATTCTGGGACTAGAACGAACAGAACGTTTTGAACTTCGAACTAGTATAGATCGATCACTTTTCACTTTTCCGATCACTTTTCACATCATGATAACTTTTAGAACTTTAAATCCTTAAAACAATAGATGTAATTTTGCGAGTGCAAAATACATTAAATTTACTGTTGCAAACAAGAGCGTTATTGCCTTTGTGGCGGCTGTACCTCCTACAGCCACCGACAGAGGGACAGTAAGACGAGACTTTCCCGCTAGTGCCTGATCCGCCTTCAATTTATATCTATACAGGGTGGTCCACGCAACATGTGCACCGACATAACTTCCAACATATGCGTTGCACGAAAGAATGTTATATACAAAAGTTACATGGTTTAAGAGGATACACTATGTAGTGCATTAATTGTTTTATAGGTGGAGGCGTTTCGGAGGTTTGAAGGCCAAACTTTGTTTTTTTAAACAGAATACTATATTTTTATACGAAAATATGGTAGAGTATCGAATTGTAAGTAAAAAAGTATTGACCATTATTAGCCCTATACCTAATAGCCAACGAGTAATTTCACGTTATTACTTGAAAATTTCCTTCACATAATATCAAGTTGAACATTTAACCTTATATCACAGATTTCCACTGTCGTTATTTGGTTTTTTATTATCGAGAGTTGAGAAGGTGAAAGAAGCGAAAGCTTTACAAGAAATTAAAGAACTATGATCATAAAACACTCACAAAACAGTGGTCCCCAGGCAAAACGTACGTTAATAAAATTAGTATTATTTATTTACTGCAAAGCACAAATGACTGATATGGTTAATATTGGTAATAATTAGTTACTATAATTATCTTTATGATTAAAGGGCAGAAATGATTTAAAATTACATCACAATTCTAAGTTGCATGAAAAAAAATGAAACGCAAGTACGAATCTCTCAGGTATGAATCAGATATCCCATAAGGATTACATTCATGAAAAGTTTCAATATTTCACTTCTTTTTCTATAATAATGTATTCCGTGATAATTTTATTGAGTTAAAAACAATACTGTAGTACTTGCGAATTTTTTATATGCTTTTGATGTCTTGTATTTGGCTATTTTATCCATTCGAAGGTTTATAAAAAAATTTCTTATCTGTTTGCAACCTAAATACAAAATACAAAATTTTTCTGTGTTCTTCGGGTACATCCTTTCAAATTATCTTCGTTTTGATGGTCCAACTTCAGATAGCAGAACGTTTGATAGTACACGTATATTCCAAAAACAAAGGACTATGGTCTCACCACGAGCATCTCCTTTGAAAAGCGTGCTACTACTTTTATCGCAGCTTTTAACATGCATCTCATTTTTTAACCCTTTGGGTACTGTACGCCGTTGTAGCAACATCCCTCTAATCCACATTTAAGAACGAAATGTAGTTATAGTAACTCCTTCTGGAACCATATTATATTAGGTCGGTGGAAAAATAATTGTGGTTTCCGACGTTTCAACATTTGATGCTTATTTTAAGCAGATTATTGAATCGTATATTTTATGCATTTATGACAAAAATGTATTAGTCATATACAAAGTTTAAAGGCACTAGAATAACTGAATGATGTTGTATATTATCATCGGCTTATTAAAGTTATTAACCCTTAGCACTCGAATGGCTCTTCTGAGGCGACACTAAAAATTGTCACACAATTATTTAAAACAATTGTTACATTACAATGTTTGTATTTAAGAAGTTAGTAAAACTTGAAGTGTTGCACGTACAATAATTAGTAACAAATTTGACGTGCACGAAAAGAAATTAATTGCGTACAATGTAATTCTTCTGGGACAGAAGAATGCCTCGAAGTTAGGAATTCAAATTAGTTGGAGTGCAAAGGGTTAAAACAGAAAGTGTATTTTCATTTATTCTCTATTTTTTAGAATTAACTTGGACAATTTCTATTTCGCATAAAATTTTTATTTCTGCAGTCCACAGTTGATATACTAGCTATTACATCATGATTATTTAGTTCCATGATTGAGGATTAATCGTGGACCAAGTCACCACCGGTCACATAATCTAACTACTTTATTTGGGATTATTACATAAACAATGATTTTTAACATTAAACCTACCACAGTAGGTCAAATGACCCTTTTCAGATTCTTTATATTGCAATTATTGAAATTATGAAATTGCCTTCGCAGAAATCGTTTGAATGAATTTCTTTATTCAATCATGTGTGCTAATAAAAATTTCCCTTACTGAGGTGTATCGATCTAAAAAATTGAAACTGCTTTATTTCGAATGTGATTTTAAGCCACTAACATTGTATAGATAAATCCTTGATTATAAATAGTGTAAGAATTAATGTCAAAGATTTTTACTAATTGTGAGGTTGACACGTTTAAACGTATTCCAAGTGAATAGATACTATAAATGACAAAGAAAAGGCAATTTAGACGAAAGTCAGCCTTAAAATAAATTATTTTAAAGGGTTAAAGAATACTATCGTGAGCCACTGTATATCAATATTAATTGATGGTTACATTGGAGCAGTATTTAATTTCGATGAATTGTAAGTTTCAACTTAGTTGCAAAAGTTAGTCGTATGGTTCAGCATAATAATCATGGATCAAACATTAGCAATATTTAGACTGTGGATTTCTATGAAACAAAACTTATCTGTCTCAGTCTCAAGAAAAGGTGGACACTAAAAATGTCTTCGTTATTCTATTAATCTTAATGGCCTGAAGATAATGCATCGATAATCTTAATTTTTTAAACCGGTTTATTATTTTAAATGCAACCTGATCTTTTTTGTAATATGTGAATCAAATCTGCTGTCTGGTAATACTCTTACAGGTATTACGAAATGTTTCACATCATTTGATGACTGTTTGACGACTAGAGATATTTTGTCCATGCACGTACAATAGTTCATCATGAATTTCTAATTTGCAATAATCTTTTGTTTGCATATACTGTAACATAAATATAATCAGATCACGACTTTCGAGTTTGGAGGTATTTATTACATGGCGTTCCATAATTGATCACATAATATACGATTGAGTGTCCCAATTGAATTGAAACTTAACATGCATCAATACGTATGATCCATCTATTTAACACAAAATCCACTACAGCCGGTCAAATGTTCGTTCTCAGACTTTTCATTTTACACTTTTAAAATGACTTTTTTGACTTTTAAAATTGCCTTCATAGGAATCGATTTAATAGTTTTCTTTAATCCATCATATATTGTGGTAGAAATCGTACAAAATCTAAATAAATAAAATCTTGTCATTTTTCTAACACTATATATAATAGTCAGTTTTAATGCTCGGTAGGTTTAGTGTTGAACTTTCGTGTGATACGACACAATTATTGAAAATTGTATGAGTAGGATTCCGATAGATGAAACAAAAAAAATTGTTATTTGTTTATGTGTTATATTGCAAAAGAATTATCATTATACAAACAAATTTTTGTTTTCATTGTTTCGTGGTGTTCATTTAACACATGAAAATAAAAAGATAAAGATGCAGAGCCGAACGATTTTAATGAATGTGTTCAAAATATATGCAAATGCGACTTATACATTCATGGTATATATAATTATTTATAAATTTAACATTAGAACTACCAAACTAGTCGAAATGAGTAGTCCCCAATTTTTTCTTTCGCAATTCTTGAAGTTATAAAAATGTTTTTATCAGAAATTTTCGGATGTGCTTTTTTGATGAAACCATTTATTGCGATAAAAATTCTTTGAAGTTCGAATAAGGAGAGTTTCGTTACTATTACAAAGCAATGTATATCGTTGGATTTATTGTTCGGTAGTTCTAGTGTTAAGAATATACAGTTCTAACCATTTTAAGATAAATTCAATATCATGTCACTCTAAATTTCTCACAAAGATGATCAAAATTTATTTATGTATTTTCTGTTTTTGCAACGGTGCATTGTATTTTTAAAATTACACAAAAATATTCGCTGTCTATGTACTGCCTACATAATTGTATTGAGGTTACCGGGTAGCGTATTAAGCTAGCATAAATTATTCTTGACATATATTCTTTAAGTATTTTATACTCCAGGGCATATGCAGACCTAGTTATACAAATTAATGGTACAAATGTTTAGAAAAATATTTTTATTCTGTACACATGTAAAACTGTTATTTAGAATGCTGTGCATTTAACTTCAAATATTCTAAAAAAGAGACTAACAAGATGGAACAATAAAACACCCAAAAATTAACGAGAAACAACCTAATAATTCGCTTTAGGCAAATAATTATCAACTGAAGATGTAAGTTTTAATTTTTACAATTATTTAGACAAAAATAAATTAATGTATGTACATAATTATTAATTTCTAATACACTGTTTCTTTCCCGACCATTCTGAAACTGACGATGAACGTACATTCATTTGTAATAATTATAATTTTGCGTTTCAACAATCTGTAGAAATAGATATTAAATGATTATCCAAAAAATCGGGTTAACCTATAGTTGGTAAATATGTCGAATAAGAGGAAATCCGACTGATATCATATGTTGACCAATATTCTTGAATGTTTGCCAACGCGATGCATCGCTGCACGCATAATCATCTCAAATCATATTATGTTTGTCCAATTGAATTTTTAATCTTCTTTCGCATTCTATTTTGTCATTAACATCGTTATTTATTGTATCTACTTACAATTTCGAGTACTTAAGAAATAATTGCAAAAACTTAGCGATCCTGTTATATTTGTTGTTAAAGTAGAATCTTTGTCTTCGATGCAAGGTAGACACCTTTTCAGTAGATCTAAACTGTATTTTTTCGTCAGCAACCTAAAAAAAATCTGTGAAATCTAATAATCCTTAATTTTTATTATGTTAAAGCCATGAAATCCTCTTTCACCTTTTTTCTTCTCATTTGTTGTCATTTGAACACATAAACATTTTCTGTTTTATTATCTCTCAATGTCTCATCTCTAACTTTATTATTTTCAATAAAGTCATTAAGGCAATTCACTATTATTATTACTCATTTTGTGATTATTTTGTTACATCTATGTAATTATCAACTTTACATTACCTTTGACAATCAAGACATTTTGGTTGGACATGTTGATAGACTGAGAAGATGTTTCATCATTAAAAATATTAAGTGTATAAGTTAAACTAAGAATAAAGTGAGAAGTTTTTGAAAGGTGACAATGAACACGAATCATGATTTAATTCATTTAAAGTTAGAAGGTTTAAATAGTGAATTCTGTTTGATATTGCTTAATTGTCAAATCTAGATCCTTCAGATTATCGTTTTTTTAATGTCATTTGTCTATACATATTTCAAAGGACCTAAGGAGATAAAATACATTATTCATAATTTTATTGTATCAGAATCTCCATCTTGTTTTCAGTAGAGTCATCAGTTATTTGAAACATAAAGCAAATGTATTGATAGTTCAGCTTAGTTTAAAAAATTACATATACATATTTTAATAATTACACATAAACAATGTAATTATATATTTATTTCCGATAGATTAATTTAAACACTGTTGTTGTACGTTTATTTTAAAATTATACTTGCTGGAATATCCACTGCGTCGACTTGCAGTAGATTATAAAATATCAGTATTGCAAAGCTAAATATGTAATATTTGTACATTATGAAATGTAAATTAAAACGGGTAACATTCCTGAAACCGTAATCTTCAAGTAACAATTGTGCTTGCACATACGTCCGAAATCAAACAAAAATTTATTTGTACTATAAATCCTTTTATTAAGTTCTAAAAAAGTTAAATTTTTTAAGCATCGTCAAATATATGACTATTTAAACTTTTCAACTTCAAACTTTCAAACTTTTAAACAATTTGTTGCATATAGTTTTAAAATAAATATAAATAAATATTCTATTTATAGCAGACTTTGAAAACGTGTTCTAGAACTATTTAATTAATTACATTGCTATCTATTGTATATGGAATTGTTTTAAGAAGGTTTTCATATTATAAGTATTAGTGAACATTTTATTTAACATATTATTGGACATATAATGAATTAATATTTTCGTAAACAAAATGTTTTTGTTTGAATAGAATGAATACAATATAAATATAAAAGTTTTTCAATAACTGGATTATACATTTCGTTTATCAGTGTAGTAACAATTCTCGATAATTATAATAAATAAAATAAATAAATAAATAAATATATAAATATATTATTTAGTTGTAATATTTAGGGAGATATTGTGTTACAAGTTATCTTACTCAAAAGCATATCATAAACTATTATACATTGCGTAACAAGATATGTCGTTTCCTGATACGACAGGATACTATAACATAATAACCGTTAGATTCACATTTTTTAAATATATAGATTACATTATTATATTATTTTATACTGTGGAATTTCTATAGTCGTATTTTACTTACGTCATTTCATAATTTTATTTAGACATTATTTTATTGCTTTGAAAAATAAGGAAAAGAGTCTCTCCGATGACTCCTTTTTTGATATTATTAGTTATTACTGTTAAGACTTTCATTGTATTTGTGCAGTGTAATATAGATTATGGAAACAGTCGTGATGAACATTTTAAAGAACTTGTTTCCATAGTGTTTTTATTGTACAAATTCTAAAATGTCAGTTCAAGGAGAATACATTCTAAAAACGTTCTTGATGTAATAACATTATTCATTTCACAGAAATAGATTTTTGATTAATCAAAATATATAAGTTCGAACAAAATTTTTATAAAATCAGTTAACAGTGGTGACCTCTTTTTAAAGCGCACGCCTATGTGTGTCGCGAAAATGAAAATTTCTAGCCAGAGCATACGGAGATGCATGAATCCATCTCAAATTATTTATACTTTTTATTTGTTCGTTTTATTTCTTCTTGACCTCCAAATATTCTAGACATTACGAATACATTTTTGGTTTCGCTAAAATTAAAATTTAAATAGCTAATGGTAACTAAATTTTACGCATAACGAGTATACGCAAAATACTGCCAATTCTTCACGATGAGTATATTCGTCAAACACAACTAACTGGCTAATAAATTTTTCAATGACTAGTAAGCTTTGTACAAAAAAATCTCTGTAACTTTCTTTTAGATAATAATTTTAGAAAAGAAGCTGTTGTGTTACTTTAACAATTTTATATGTTACCAATGGAATTTCTCTCGCTTTTGAACAATTTCTGAACAAATTCTCATATTCTCGACCGTAGTTCTTTGATTTAAAAAGTCTGTTAGTCAATTGCCAGTAGGCAAAGCGTTAAAATAATTCAAATTTGCTCACCGAGAAAGAGATAATAATTCGAAATAATAATTTCGAGTGGTTCGCCCAGCGTATTAAATAATTTCTGGAGACTTAGGCAGGTGTCGACATAATTAACGAGGAATTCATAACCGTTAAATACGAAGCGTCGAGGCTAGAGTGTATTTAGACGCGCAAGACGTCGTCATTCAGCTGATTTACCAAAAGCAAGCTTCTGATGCGGCTGGCTCGTGAAACGATGTACCTGTTGAGTGGTCTCCAGAGGCTTATTAGGTACACGTTAACGGAACATGCATTTGCGGTTCCTGGCAGAAAGGAGCGGCGATTAATTTCGGTTTGACTTACGAAAGCAAAATTCACACCGCGATGAATCTTGCACCGTTCGCGAAAGTCCGCCAACTTTCGCGGTTTCCGATACCGTGCTCTGGCAACGAAACCAGGACAGATTTCTCGGGTACCCTGTGCACACACACACACACACACATAGATTTCACCGGGAGAATAATGCATTGCGGATAATGTCCGACAAATTTGATCAAGAATAAGTAATACGTCGACGCGGGTTTCTAGCATTCACAATATTTTCGATCTTGCGAAATTCGATGTGGAAAAACGTTTGAGATACGACGTTTTCGCCTTTTTTGAAATAACACGTGAATAACATTTATTGCATTTTCTGAATGCAATAGAATTTTTTTTTAGGCTTGTAGTTTATAGAAGAACATTTAAAACTTTATATTTGCTTAACTTTTCATTTGTGTAGAAATAAGAAGAATGTATAATGTATTTATATTGAAACGGTCGAACACTTTTGTTGCTTATATCAACAGTGTTAGACCTTAGTAGACGAGCTAGCTTTATCGAACAATATGCATTTATGACGTTGCATTTATTAAAATTATTTTTGACAAATACATTTGAAAATGATAGACAGTTAAAGAATGCATATATCGGCCGTTTATTTTGAAAGTGGCCTAAGTCCATTTATACTTAAATTGAG
>CM052089.1:4984449-4998228 GCA_028453745.1 Agapostemon virescens
TAATTTAAGTATAAATGGACTTAGGCCACTCTCAAAATAAACGTCTCAATTATTGAACTAACTCTGAAAACTTATGTGTCCAGAATTATCGTATTTACTCGGAATATAAGTAACCTTAAATGCTTTATTGATAGATAACTTAAAGTTGTACATGTAACTACGGGCAACCGGAAATAATTGACAAATGGACTTAGGCCACTTTCAAAATAAACGGCTCATATGTATGAAGGTGGTTTCTCTGTATTAAATAATAAATTAAATAGGTTAGCATTTAAATGTCTTGATACAGTACATTTTAAAGTACTAAATATATTACTATATTATTTGATATACTTTACGAATTACCATATATTATAGTATTTAGTAATGGAACAAACTTCGATATAACATTATTTTAATGATAAACCATTTAGTGTTTGCTAAAAATTGTTTCGATAAATCGAATATTATATTTACCAAATTGGTGTAATAAGATCTAGAATTTTCACAGAAAGTCTGTCATATGTACATACATATAGTGTTGTTCATAGACTACGCATTCTTATGGAAAATATCATATGGCATATTAGACATTGAATTCTTAGTATACATTGCTCCTACGGCGTCTTATATATCGTTCACTCATTCTGGTCGCTACACAATTACTTATACTTAGTTTGTTTTATATTATTGTTGAAGTTTCGTTGTAGAATTGATTTAAATACATTCTACTAAATCTAGCCCTACATACAAGGCCCGAAAGATTTTACAAATCTTCTGCGAACAACGAACAACCACACTAGAGATCTAGAAAACTATATTCAGTATTTCGACGAATTATATCCTAAACCGCATTTTCCTTACTTTTAACGAAGTCAGATTGGGGAGCGTTTATTTATAAACTAGTGATTACTGTACTTTAAAATCTCGCAGCGTTTATTAACCCTCGCCCGATGTACGATCAATTCCATTTTACCGTTCTTATTGTACAACCATTGAATAATACTCTTCTAAAAAATTACGAACCGCAAAGAAGTTCTAATTCCTGTGATTGTAAAATAAATCGTAGCGCAAGGAGTTAATAATTCAGTTTTCCTCCAATAAACCTCTTCCTAAAGCAATTTATGTGCATAAGTAGTGACAAAGTTCATTTGCTCCACAATCGTCCAAAGCCTAGCGAGCAAGATCAACAACAATCACGTAGATTCAAGTCGTACTGTAAAGACAGGATTACCAAAGAAAATCTATCAGCGATTATTCCACCTTCTCGTTTTGCCAGAATACTACCACACTGAACGTGCCATGTATACTATGTTTCCACATGCAAAGGTATCTTCCATTGTAATCTCTGTTACTATATGTATAGGTTAGTCTCAAGAGCTTCGACCGTGTCATATTTCCTTTCACAAATAATCTTCTGTCTGCACAGAGTCGAATTCGCGAACGTTGCTTCTCTTTTTAGGCACTCCTTTGCTTCTACTGCATTCGTCGTTACAAAGATGGTAACGGAATAATTTCTTAAGAAATCCTTCCCTTTCAATCTCGAAGTTTCATTTTTGTTTGTATTCAGAGAGTCTGTATTGTCGCATTCAGCCTTGATCCCCTGATTCCGATTCAGCATGTTTTCCTCAGTGTTCGGCAAATCTTTTGAATCTCGTTACAACTTTTTCGGTAAATCCCTTGAATCTCTTTTAAACTTTTTTGGCAAGTTTATAAATTTCAATTCTTGAACTCTTTGACGACTACCCTTCCTCTTTAATGTAGAATACATATTTCACGTGTTCATCAAACTTGTAGCGACCTCAAAGTCGTAAACTCGTATACCGAATTTTGCGGAGCCGTAAATCCCGCTCCGCTTGCTCACGATGAACTTTAGGTATATGCTCGACGTAGTTGCAATTAATTATGCCTATTTTAAATAAAATTTGTTTTGAACAGTCGAACTACGCACGAACTAACCGATCAAAATATTTTGTTACTGATTTCTGCTTTCACAGTTATTGCACTTATAAGAACGTTTCGATGGAAACTTTTCCAATGGACTTTTCACTAATGCACTAAAGTACTTTCAGTAAGTTTTAATAATTGTAATATTGACGTTAGCATACATCAGTGCATGTTAGTCTGCGCATTATAGTCTAGAGACATAGAATTTTGTTTTTCTTGTAATCCTCGTGAAATGCCAGAAACATATAAATAGAGAAATTGATTATAATCAATCCCTGCGACTCCTCGATTTCGGAATGAGTTCGTCCGTGACGTTTATCAACTTCCTAGTAGCTCCCCTGTTTTGCATCGGGTTCGTCTGTATACCACTTCTAGTGGCTCTTCAATTTCGCATTGGGTTCGTCTGCATTTTACTCCATTCCGCGAGGCTTCCCAAATTTTGCATTGGGTTCGTTTGCAGTTGAATCCACTTTGAGAAGTTCAACAATTTTTCATTGGGTTCAACCTAGACGTCAATAAACCTTGAGGCTCCTCAATTTTGTATTAGGTTCGTCCACGAAGTGTCAACCTTCTGCAAGTCCCCAATTTTGCATTGAGTTGGTGTGCATTTGACTCCATTCCCAGATATTTCGTAAACGCAAACGTAGTGATGTAAAATGTGCTCGAATAATAGTGCAGCAATTTTCATTGGTGCCTCAAAAGCGCCATTGGTGTGCTGAGGATTAAGTCTAGTTGCTAATAAAATTTATAATAAATATAAAATGTTAAGTATTAATCAAGTGGTTTGGCAGTAAAATGTTAAAAAACTGGGGTGATCGTTTATCGATTTGACCTGCGAGAAACTCGTACATTGAGGCATTACTGTAAGCCTAGAACACCCTATATATCACGAATATTTTTCAATGCAGTATTTCAGACATGCCCAAGTACGGTCTCAGCGAATAGGAGCTGCATTTGAGGCTCGTGAACTACGTGAAGAGCCAAAACCATAAATGCGTGGAGACAGTGGTATTGTGTGAGTTAAGTTTACAAAGGGTGTGGGGAGTATCTGGTTGAGTAGGGCTCGCGCTGCAACGACATTCGTGACAGCGCCTCACTCACGGATTACCCCACCACGAGAGTATGGCTCTTGGGGAGTGTGACTTTCTTAGCGTGACATTCTTGGCTCTCTACTCGCCGAATCTGACTGGTACGGCCACTGAGATGGAAATGTCTTTCATATTTCACCGAAAAAAGTTAAATGGAACTGCATACCTTTCGGTAACGTAAAAAAGATGATTTCTCAAAAATCTTAAGTTGCTTCATTGAAATGTTACACTTGATTAACAGCGTAGTTAAACAATTATGATACTTATTAAATAAAGCTTTGTGGTCGAAGTATGTGTTTCGAGCGTTTGTTCCGTCCGAATTGCCGCTGGTTCAAGGCAATAACGCTCTAATTTACGATAATAGATTATCTTGTCGTCCACGTCTCGTGTCTTTAACCAGGAGTTTCGACGAGATTCGATGACACCAAAATTTATATTGGATTCCGGGTTGGAAATCGAGTGCAATGTTTTTATAAAAATCGAAAGTTTTATTTAAGCAACGTACACGGTGGAGAGGTAATGTATAACATGTAGAATTCTGAACTTGATTTCGCAAGGAAGAAAGCTGAGGACGTTTTGGAGTGCTGCTGTATACAGGATGAGTCACCAAACGTTTGAACCTCAAATATCTTTAATTAATTAATTTAATTTATTTTTTGTTGCATCAACCCATTAGGGTCATTAACAACGACGATATTGTTCACAGTGATAAATACAGAAATTTAGCTAAATTAAGTGAAACATACGCTTAACGTATAGATACAGTATAATAAACACAAAAATTAGGTTAAATTAATTGCAAGATATTTATATGTTTTAAAAATTGCAGAAGGCTTGAACAAGAGTTTTCAGTATTAGTGGCTTCTTTGATGTTTCCGCTGATTTGGTATAGACTTCTCTCCCGTTAGTATTTTCGGCACTCGGTAATGAAATGTTCGATCGAATTAGTAGACTGGCATCTGTTGCATATTGGTTGGTTTTTCTTTTCTATTAAGTATGCATGAGTCAGGTTTGTTGAACGATAGTGCCGGGCTAAATTGGAAGATGTCATTTCTGATACGATGGGTATGTGAATTATGACCGTTTTTCCAGGACAAGTTCCAGTGTTCTTTGTTGCTTCTAAAGATACGTAAAATATGGCCAGGATAAAGTTGAATGGTACAATGTGGCTGACATGATGCTATAAAAAAATTTTATTTTTATGTCATTTTTTTTAGAGATATCAAAGTTACCTTACCTTTTTTAAATGGAACCACCATTTTTTAAATACCTACAATGATAATCTCTTTCATTAGGCATTCAGTGACTATATTATTCCAAGGTCATTTAAGGTCAAGGACAGAAAAAACGTATGAAACTAAAATATGAAGCAGAATACCTGGATTTTACAAATGTTCGAAATGATGGCCGTCTACGTCGATACATTGATGTAAACGAGCTCTGAAGGAACCTTGAACTCTGATAAGTACATCCGAGGTGGTATTCGTTTGTTTGAATGATTTTGAAGGAATCTCCATTGACAAAAGTTAATTCTATTTTGATAATCATTCCCGTGCAATTCTTGATGGAGCGATATGTGGAACGGATGAAATTTATGTCGGGCCAGAATTCGTATTACGCTACTTTGACTTGTGCCTGCTTCCCGGGAAATTTTTTTCGTACTCACGTGAGGATTGACAGCTATAGCTGCTAAAATATTAATTCCATCATCTTCATTGGTCGTGGAATTCTTCCGCTTGTACTGTCTTGTATGTACACCTCCAGTACTTCGAAACAACCTGTACGTATTAATGAAAGTCTGTCTAGAAGGAGTGTTTCGCTCGGGGTACCTTTCTTCATAAAGTAATCGAGCCTGCACTGTATTTTGTCTACATTTATAGTAAATCGTGATCATATCACACTTTCCAGTCGTTGAATAAGACAGCGGAATCACGTTTGGAAACATACCGATAGTAAATAAGAATGCTGAATAACAGTAACATTGAAGGACCTTAGTATGTTTACTTTAACTACGATCATAGTATGTTTACGATTTTACTACAAGTCTCAACCATGATAAACGTCCTTGACCTTAAATGATCTTGGAATAATATAGTCACTGAATTCCTAATAAAAGGAACTATCATTGTAGGTGTTTAAAAAATGGTGGTTCCATTTAAACAAGTCAAGCTGACCTTGATATCTCTAAAAAAATGACATAAAAAACAAAATTTTTTTGTAGCATCCTGTCAGCTCCATTGTACCATTCAACTTTGTCCTTACCATATTTTACGTATCTTTAGAAACAACAAAGCTATTTGAGGTACAAATGTTTGGTGACTCACTTTGTGTATCTAGTTTTTGGAAAGAAAATGTGGAAGGGACTGAGAAAGGTGTGACGTAGAAGGAATGACGTGGAAAAGGTGTAAGAATTGTTTTCGTCCTAGTGACACAGATGTTTACGATGACGTACCTATTGCTTAGTAATTGTAATTATCAGGTATACAATAATTAATGTATTTTGCATTCGCAAATATACACCTATTGTTTTTAAGGATTTAAAGTTTGAAAGGTTCTAACATTCTAAAAGTTCAAAGTTCAAAATACTGCATAGATGTGTATTAGTTCGAAATTCAAAATGCTTATTGATTAATATCAATAATTAAATGGTCGACACTACAGAAAAAGTATGTAAAAATATTTTTAATTTTAATGCTTCACTTATGACAAAATTTTCAAGATCAATGTTGTGACTTTTACCAAATAATGTAAAAAACTACTTTGAAAAATAATTTATATTTTATTCGTTTATAAGTTTCGAATATTAAAGTTTCTCTAAGTATTTTAAATGAAACAGTAATATTAATGTATGTATTTATGTGAAATGTCAACATCTAATAGTGAAAATAAAAACTAATTTCAGACAGTCGTATAAAACTTTCTCCGAGGTATTAAACAGTATTTGCAAACACCATACGCAGAACTGTGTACCCTTCGCACACGTTCAGTATATGTAGCTAAATTAGATAGTCATCACGCAAATGAGCGAAAGTAATATGACGTTTAAAATGATAGATGCGCGGCACATTTGATCGCGCGTTAATGTGATCATTCAGTCTGACATTTGCTATAATGTGGTAATCTGGAGTCAGCGAGACAGATTAAATGAATTAAAAATTCTGTCGCTTGAGTGGTCGTGTTTGACATGCCGCTTATCTCAATAAACTTTGTTAACAGATGGCGACATAAACTCTGAGTTCGAGCATTCCATAAAATGATATTAAACTTTATTGATACAGAGTTCATTTCAAATGTAAATATTTCCAGTTCACTTCCCGGGTTATTAATCCATCAATTTAAAAAATTTCTAAATAACATTTTGAAAGACTATTCTAGAAGGAATCGATTAACGGAATGTACCACTTTTGCAATCGATTTTTTATTTTACGAAAGCTTCTTATCAGGTACGTAAATATGAAATCGGAATATTTGTATAGAAAATATACTTTTAATGTATGAAAATTGATACAAAATATTTTATTTAAAGTATTGTCCGTTAGTAGCTATTTGTCCCATTTCACTGACAATTCGTGGATGCCATGCCGAAAAAAACCAGTAATCGAGCCATGTTCTTACATTTTCGTAAGATATGAAGCAAGTGCGTGTCCCATAGATGCAAATAATTAATGATTGGATGTAGACAAGTTTGGTGAGTAAGCCGCATGCGAAAGTATTTCCCATGAAATGAATTATCACGAGGCAAATTCACTTTGTGTTGCTTCTGAACCTGTTTTCCTATCTTCTGGATCTTTCCATGGTTTTCAGACATGTAGAGACGGCTTCTCTTATCACATTTAATTGATCCGCGAGTTGTTATTGCGTTTGATCGTCATCGTCATTCAACAATGCTTGCAAATCGCTGTCTTCAAACTATTTCGGTGGTCTTCTAAGTTCTTCGTTTCTCACGTCAAAATTGCAACTTTTTAATATTTTAAACCACTCGAAGCTGTGTGGTTTACCAAAAACATGTTCACCGTAAGCTTCGACAAGCATTCGATGCAATTCTGCAGAAGTTTTCTTCAATTAAGTAGCAGTTAACTCTAGAACTACTGACCAGTCAGAATGACTGGTTTCCAATGTTTCTTCCATAACTATCGAAATCATAAAAATATTTTTATGAGAAAGTTGCAAACGAATTTGTTCATTGAAGTAGACATTACGATGAAAATTATAAGAAGTCTTAATAAATGTGGTCTTGTTGTTATTGAAAAATAATATACATCAGTAGCATTTGTTACTTGGTAGTTCTAGTGTTAAAAACTATGCTGTTGTGTGAAATTTGAATTGTCATGAGTAGAAAGTCTTTATTAGATATCAAAACAAGAAAATCACGTCAATGACGCGGTTTGATGGTAACTGCATTGATCATGCGTAATGTGTAGGAAAATTCCAGTTTCATATTTACAGACTAGGTATTTGTATTCAGCAGAGACAACAAATTATAACTGTTTATGTTTTGAACTGAGGGTTATTTCAAGAGGCTATCAGTCCAGATTTAATAATACGAAGAGAAGACAGTACTAGCGTATTTTGTAATGTCATTGAGGCTAGTCTAGAATGTGTTAATACTCTAATGGATTTCGTTAAGATAACTATGATAGCATGGTTAAATAGTAAGTAAAATATTTTGTTAGAAGTCCAACGATCAATGTTTCAAATATCATGTACTTATTTTTTATAATGCAAATTACCAAGGTACATCAGAAATCAAGATCATAATTACCAGTTTGGGGAAAAGGGTGATCAGTACTGTGATTTACCAAGAACATGTCCACAAATGTCAATGTCGTCCGCAAATCGTAGTTTCCAGGCACAAAATACGATATGCTCAACGTTATTAAAAACTATGCTCTTGTATGAAACTCGTATGGTTGTGAATTGAAAATCTTTATCAGATGTCAAAACAAGAAAATGTCGTCAACGACGCGGTCTGATGGCAACTACATTGACAGATAGCGCTATGTATGGGCAAATTCTAGTTTCATATTTACAGACCTGGTACATACCCTTAATTATTCCTTGATTTCCATTATGTACAGGGCAGGACAATCTTCTCAATCTTATGTACCTTCGACAAATGTCTTCGAGAGGGACGTCACAGATTATTTCAATTTGCATTTCTCTGTTACTTTATTATAAATTCTATATTAACCCTACATTATTCGTCTGAATTCTATAAATTGTAAAAAATTCAACTGTTGAACAAGAAAACTGGTTGGATGTTAAATGCTTAATGCAAACAGGATTTCAGAGACTAAAAATGTTCAGTGTTGAAAGAAGTGCGGCAGTTTTCTTCAAATGGTAACAGAAAATCAATGCTGTCCGCAAATCGTAGTTTCCAGGCACAAAATTCGACATGTTCAACGCTGTTAAAAACTATGCTCTTGTACGAAACTCGTATGGTTGTGAATTGAAAATCTTTATCAGATGTCAAAACAAGAATTATTATTACATTGACAGATAGCGCTATGTATGGACAAATTCCGTTTTCATGCTTATAGACCTGGTATTTATTGATTGGTATGTATATATTATATATTAGTACTTATTTAGTGCCATAGAATATAGTGATAAAATTTGATCTTTAAACCCTGGGACAGCTTATATAATAACCCTTTGAGAACTGTCTATTTACTGTCTATTTCATATTTTGCTACTGTTGAGGCGTCCGTCCCGCAGTTCGGGGAGTCGGTCGGTCAAGTACAATGCTTTGTAAGAGCACGTACTAGTTCCAGCGCAAATTAATGGGAAGGAGCTTTATGTTGTTGAAATGAGACCCGACCAACTTGTACTTTTGGGTGGAAGTTTATTTCTGCGTATTCGTGTATGTACAAGCGTCAGCGTGAGCCCACCGATCGGATCTGATGTGTGTCGATACAGGAGCTGCTTATATACAAATTTGGTGACCAAGTGTCGGCTAATGGTGTTTCACTATTTTTGCCCTTTGTTTGGCGCGTCGGGGGTAGTGGGAGCGCGGGTTTTCCCGGCCGGCGGTGACGTAGGCCCGGCCGGGTGTCGGCAGGTAAAAATTGTCGGTGTACTTGCACCGTTTGAAGCTACGTTAAAATATGCTACACTGTTCCGTATTGTCGAAAAATGTAAAAGTAGTTGAAAGCTTTCTGCCAACAGCGTATGAAAATAATATTTAACAGCGACACCACGTACAATACGTGGGGAATCGCACTTGGGTTAAAGAATATCTCGGAGATTTTTAGACTGAATACTGATGAATGAACTGTCGTAAGGGTCTGTGTGAACATTAGAAGGAGAAACAGATGAAAGACTGAAATGAAAAATGAGAAAAATAGGTAGCAAACGAAGAACTGGTGAGAACGCGGCAAAACTCGGCGAAAGTGGCGAAGCAATAAATCCACAGAAGTGCGCGTGCGAGGGTTTATGAGGGCCTGATCCGCAAATGTGTGCAATAGTTAACTAGACGAGTGAAACCTTGGAAAGGGAAACCGGAAAACTGGAAAACTGGAAAACTAGAAAACTAGAGAAAAGGGAACAGCGTCGAGAAAAAAGAACGTTTAGTACTCTTCGTTAAAACTATTTGATCAAGCAATACAAGTTTCTGTAATAATACTAATGTCTATTTCAGAAGTATAGTGAATCCAAAAAGTATGTGAACACTAATTTTCTATAGAATATTTGAACTGTGATCATTCCATTAAAAAATAGTATAACGTTATACGTGAACTAATTTTTAAACCTTAAGTTTCTGTTTTTGCTGTTTATAGTTCATTTTTGTTTAATTGTAAGATATTTTTTCATGATACAGAGAACAAATTGTATTTAATTGTATTGTATTTAATTATCACTAGGTTTACGAAATCCGTCAAGATGACACATTCTAATATTTTTTATTTACAATTATTGAGGTTGTAACAGTGTATCCACGAGGAAGGAGTCAGCAGATTCATTTCTTTGGATATGAATTGTTTCAAATGGCCCAATTCGCAAAACTGAAATGTCTCTGGAAATCATTTTCATTTAATCGATGCTTAAGTGAAATTTGTCAACATGAAGTGTTCCCAAAGTACTTTGTTTACTAATGCCACTCTCGCGTTCAAGTTGCCTCGCACGAAAATGTGGATCTCCTATTACAGATTGCTCTTTCAGCACGATTGCTTGTTTTGTCATCCACGTTTCCGGCGTTCTGAAACTGTTTTATAATGTTTTTGAACACAAAACGCGAAGGTCTGTTTCGAACGTTCTATGTATCACCATACACACATTACCATTTCAGCTATCGTGTAGCGCATTTGTTAAAATTGAACACAGATTGAATATTATGAGTCGTATTCTAGTCTTTAGTGAAGCTATTACTATCATTCGTAAACACAGATAAACGTACAGTGTGGTTCAATGGTTCTGTGTGTTCTGTGACAACCACAAAAAACATTTTCTATTGTAGTTGACCTTGAATGTTTTCATGGTGGGCATCGTATTCGTCTTGAAGCCCTCAATCAAAATGTACATATAGAATATTACCATTTCATTTCTAAAAAATGTACTTAACCTTCGCATCTCTTTGACGCCTCCATCGATAAAAAAAATGAGTAACATCAGACTATGAGTCCTTTGATAGACTAGTAAGTTTGGTTTAATGTATTTTCTTCTGTCTTCAAAAGCAAGTGAATAATTCATGTGGTCTGTTTGGAATGTCCCACCCTGTACATTTACTTGTAGATTATAATAGTATATCTTGATTAAAACACTTCATAACGCTTGACGCTTATACATTTGACTGTCAATTCAGCGACCTCAAAAATTCTATAAGTCAAAATAATCTATTTAATAGAATAAAAATTAGAAATTTAAAACGTATGGCATTCAGCATTTTTGCATTTTTGCAGATCCTAATTAAATTTGGTTCATTGAATTTCTGAGAGACTCGAAACTCGAAGTGTTAATTGATATTACTTGATATTACTTATAGAGCAAATGGTTTGCAAATAACAGAGTATAAACTAAGGACCAAAAATAATATTTATACCATTTTCATATTTTCTTATTATTATAATAGGCTAAAGGCGGAGAAATCAGAAATTTTGCAATAAATGTGAATAAAGTCTAAAACAAAATAAATTAAACATCTTAATTATTTACAAAGTATAGATAGCTATATATCTTAAATTTTTTGTTTCTGATCAGCTGAAGAATCAGAAGTATTGCAGCAGGCAGCATGTGAGACAATATTCTACAATTGGTCTAAATTTGATTTATTTAAAAAATAATTACGATATAAGATAACCATTTTCATTTTCTCCAATTACGTCTCATTTACTCCAATCAAATTACACTATTAATAACATTTACGAATAGAAACAAGCAATTGAATGTCAATAGCCAGAAGAAACACAAAAATATTAGCAGAGTGTTTTGAGAAGATTTATTTTCTATTGCAGTCGACCTTGTGCGACCTTGAATAACCTTCATGACAGATTATCGTATTCGCATTGAAACATTCTATTATAATAAAAATAAAATACATATTCGTATCTGTTTGACACATCCACCTATAAAAAAAGTTAATACCATGGTATAATAAATCAATAGATAGCAAATAAGTTTGATCCGATGTATTTTCTTCTTTCTTCAAACTCCAATGAGTTATTTATGTGGCTTGGTTTAAATGTCCCACCCTGTATATATGTATAACATTATTTCCGCTTTTATCGCATGCATGAATAATTCCATCAACTTTCACGTTCGCGATTTTGATCGAACACTTTCTGTCATGGCCAGTACAAGGAAAATTTAAGAAAATGTCTGAGAAAACTCGTACGAAAGCTTCGCTCTGCTCGGGAAGATAAATGACTGTGAAATTGAAATATGAAAAAGTGAAAGCTGTGAAAAATAGAAATTGAACAAATATACAGGAAGAAACACTGCAGGAATATTATAACAGTCGCAACTGATAAAATTCTACAAACAATAATTTTCTATTCGATTGAGTATCGTTGAAACGACGATAGAAACTTGTACGGAATGATCTCTCTAAAGAAAATTTTATTTTTGGAATTTTCATGAAAATTAGATTCGATTTTTTCTTCAGAACGCGTCATTTTTAATATTTGCACTAATTGTAAAGCCTAATAAGGAACAGATACATTTACAGTTATTTTTGTCGAAAGAAAAGTAATTGAATGAAACGAATCGCCATTATTAATAGATATTAATTTACTATTTCATGATTCTCAAAACGTATATTCTAATCATGCTTACGCGTATATTTAGATTAATACACTCGCTTAGAAAGATATTTTTGTTAAGAAAAACAAATTGAAAATTATAAAAACGAATGAATAAGAATATTGATATTTTCGTATTTGTAAGCAATTTTTAAATATTATTTAGTAGTAATCATCGAAACTATCTATAATAATATGATTGTTCTATATTTTTAGCAGATTTCTAAAGAATCTTTCTGACCACGTTATGTTAAAATTCCTCATTCTGTCACATTTTGTTTATAAATCTAATTATCAATATAGCTAACTTAAGTGAAAAATATTTTTGTAAATTACGAATCAAATGCCCAAAAATGTGGCACTCACTTGTTAAACAAAAATTGCCACTTTGACGATGTGCAATATTTATAAACATTAACTCTTTCACTTTGAATGTCATTCTTTTCCCACACATATAAACACACGTAGTATACAATCTTAGCTAGGAGAAAAAAATTATCCGAACTTATTACTGACTTTTTGAAAACGTCATTAACCTCTAATGATTTCACACGTTGACAAATACAAAACAAAAATTCATAGATTTCAGTTCATAGTTGATAAGATATTTTTATTTTGATTTTCCTATTGCAAGTACATAAATATTTTAATTTCCTGCTTTTACTTATTTTTGTGTAACGTACTTAGCATTACCCACAAGTCTATCCTGCTCTTTCAGTATCAAATTTGATAATTATTATTAGTCGCTGAACATTTGTGAATCTTCCATAACAAAGAGTAAAAGTAAGTAGGTCGGTCGATAGTTCTGTCCGATCGGACAATGCTATTTCGACGTGGAATTCATTAGCTCGATTTATCTCGATCTGCAGCCTCTGCCAGTGCTATTTCCGACAGGTTACTTCCTCTTCGTGCGACGATGCATGTCCTGTTCTTCATACATAAATAGACACTTTGCAAACTTGCTTAATATGATAAAGTTGAAAACAGCGCTGTTGCAACACAAAAGTGCGAATACAACGTACGCAAGGTCAACAACGTAGCACGTTTATCATTATTTGATTTTTCATAAATTCAAACTGTCAATGGATTATGCACAGAGGATTGGATTATGGCCAATCCAATTCAAATAACAGTAAATATATGAGCCGTTTATTTTGAAAGAGGCCTAAGTACATTTATACTTAAATTGAGATATTTAAGGGTTTGTGTTTCAATGCAATTAAAAATATACGTACAGAATACTAATGAGTCATACTGCTTAAGTGTATCTAAGGGTGTTAAATTTATAGTTCCTATTAAAATAATGGCAATTATTAAGTGAATAATATGCGTTTTATTACCAAGAATGGAGTTAGGCCATTTTCAAAATTAACAACTACATTCGTTATAAAATTTGAAGGAACCCAAGTCCATTCAACATAATTTAAGATGCTTCAAATTGAAAGAAAACAATACTAATTTTATTTTACATATCTTTACAACACTTCAAAAACATAATTTATGCGATTCAAAACATTTTTTACAAACAT
>CM052089.1:5016210-5050780 GCA_028453745.1 Agapostemon virescens
TGTGTCCAGAATTATCGTATTTACTCGGAATATAAGTAACCTTAAATGCTTTATTGATAGATAACTTGAAGTTGTTTCTGCATGTAGACGTACTTGCTGCATGTTATAAAAATAATGTTGACGTATGTTATAGTTGTGAGAGGAATGCAAAACAATCAATTTTAAAAGCGTTACTTTTTAATATATTTTTTAAATTATAACGAAATTACCATGGTTCTAACTAATATATTATTGTAATTTTTATAGCGTTTTTTGTAAGTATTGAATTGTGTAGAAACATTTTATTTTTAGTAATACTAAATTTTATGTACTGCATCTACTGAATAAAGGGAAATTGAATCTTCCGGCATTAAAAATGAGTATTTAACAAACTGTATGAAAAGGTAAAGAATTTTTGTTGGCCGAAACGGCTTCAAAACCGACTCTAACAAGTGACCAGAAACTAGCACAACTCGTTTTTGCAATAAGATATGTGTCCTGGAATGCAGAAAGGAAAATCCGTTATTTTTTCGAATGGAAAAAAACTTAATCGAAATGGACCAGGCGATTTTAACCCTTCATCTACGAAAGGCGTCTGTAGACGTCCTCGCGAATCTATCAAAATATCCGATGCCCTCTGTATTTTTCATTCTGTGACATCTTTACTGTTTTACCAATTGATTCAATAGGAAGCTTATCGTTTAATGTAACATAGCAATTCTTTGCAATTATTTGCTTAAACCCTACACATGGTATCACATCTCCAAGCATCGTTTATGTCACTTGTCTGTGACCGACCATAGATAGACAAACGAATAACGTGCCGTCCGTACTGATGGATTGCTCGGAGATCGCGCAGTCAAAGGGTTTAGTAGTATTAGCACGTTTTGAATAAAAGCCACATGACATTGGTACGAATCGAAAGGGTAGTGGGAGTGTTATAGTTTGGGCTGCATGTAGGTTCTTCGTGTAGCCGTCATTATGCTTAATGTCACCAAAAATGAATTTGCAGAAGTAGACAAATAACAAATGTATTTGCAGAATTGAGCATGTAGAACGTACTTTGATTCCGTCCATAGAAAAAATTGTTTTGGATGAGTTCATATTTCAACAAGATAACACTGTTGAAATGGCTATACAAGTGATGTTACGGACTTCGCGTTTCAAGGCGACAGGGTGTTTACCACATTTGGCATAGGATTGCAAACAGATGTGGGTGACTCTCTTGGGTTAGCAAATTTGACTATCCCTGGAAGTCTCTCAGAAAATCATAGAGCCCGTTTTGTATAATTTAATAATTAGACCACATTTTGTAAAATATAATAGTTTTTCGTTAGACCACCCGCGTGTAATAGAAAAGGGGGAAAATGCGGAAAAGGGAGCGGCCTAGACTTTATCAGGGCTAACTGACTGCCCTTCGCTCTCATTCGTTCTCATTTCGCTCAAGTTTCATTCGTATTCTAGTCTCATAAACTCAGTAACTCATTCTAACTCAGACAGTGCTCCTATGTCATCTTAGTTCTCATTATTGTTCCTATAGCATCTGGGTCTTTCGCTCGCTCATTCTGGTCATAATTCAGTTGTTTATACTTAGTTACATTATTGTTTATGTTCCGTTTTGCGGCAGATTTAAATACAGTTTATTGAAACATTGGTCCTTCGAGCATTAGTTACCTAGGCGGCAAACATCGTACAAACACCGCAAAGTATGACAGATTGTACAATCTATCACGGCTAAGAAGCAAACGAATTTAATAAAATGAAAATTGTTTGAATAATTGTATTTCAATTTTTATTAATGCCTCAGAGTCACCGTTCGAATGCAAAGGTTAACACATTCCGTGCCTCATGGGGCGTATACGTCCCACGCTGAATTTTCCATTCGAGCCGCTTGCAGTTCTAATTAAAAAGCGAAGAATCTTTTAAAAATTTATAGTAGAGCTAAATATAGACATCTTAATATCATGCATACTGCATTACTTATAACGTGGGGCGTTCACGCACCACACGGCATAGCGATTATTAATTTTCGACTGTCTTTTGTTGAAACAGCAGAGATTTTATTACTTATTTAATCGTAAAAGTGTGGATCGTATACGCCCCATGCGGCCTGAATGGAAAGTCATTAACACTAGATTGCCCAAGGAAGTCATTTTGACTGCTTTTTAACCAGTTAACTGTGGACACAAAATTCTGCCACATCTCCATGACGGATATAGTCGTCAAACACACTTAACTGGTTAATTTCAATTAGAAAAAAAATTATGTATATAATACAATTTCTTAGAATTTTGTGACTTTTTGTACAACATATAAATGCGTTTATTAACAATTGTAGTTACCTCCCCCCTCCTTCAAGTGTCATCAATATGCCCAGGAAAAGGTGTAGGGTGCTAAGTAGTTCAGACTCTGATGAAGAAACTGTGAGCACCTTTCAGGAGACCGAAACAGTTGCCGATGGTACTGTGTGGTCAAAATTTGACGAAGGTGGTATTCCTGGAAGGTTACCATCTACTTGTATTGTCAAGGGTGTGAAAGGACCAACAGACTACGCTAAACGGAACGTTATGGCAGATAATCTTATCAGTGCATTCTCGTTGATAATAGATAACCATATTATCCCACATAATCCATAAAAATCAGCTGCAACGTCATCAAATGCAACCCATTCTAACAAACGCAAAATTTGTCAAGTACGACTTTGCCACAACAACAAAACAATGTCAAAAGTATGTTTGCGGAAGATGTACACATGAAAAGATTCCCATTTTTATTTGCATAAAATGTACAAATAATAATGCAGAAATTATTTTTTTTTCCAAGTGAAGTAAATTTTTTATTGTTAATATTTACTAATAACCTGTTATATAACTGTAAATAATATAAAAAATATTAAAAATTAATTTTAAATAAATTTCTTTACACATAGATATTCTTTCAGAATGCAGTCATTTTGACTGCTTTTGGGCAATATAGATTGTATACTAAGTTTCAGTCTTTCTAGTGTTAAAAAACAGTCTGGCACGGAACGTGTTAATATTGTTAATATTGTTAATTTGTAAATAATGCAGAATAAATCTGACAAAGTATTATATCTTTCGATTTGTTTAAGAAAAACCTTAAGTCTAAGGGAACTTCCCCTAAATGTATGTCTCGCGTTTCGAGCAAAGTAGCGTCCGAATCATTCGTCGCTCGATAACTAATCAGTTCCTGGGAATGCCCGCTTCCAAAACCCGAAACTTTACTACTTATCGAACGGCCACGGTATACTGCACATTCGTTTACGACTCCTATTCACGAGCCGGAAGATTTGATATTTGCTAAACGAAAGAGCCACTTCAGGCTTCGCTGTAACGAAGACTTCTGTCAAATCATCTCACGAAATTCACGCAACTGACGAACCCAAAGACTAAGAAGATCGTGAATGTCGGATAGCTCGAAATCAGGTTCGTGGCTTCCAAATAAGGAAGAGGAAGATAACCGCAATAGCAGTGGACGTTCTAGAATTATGGAATACGAAACTTGCAGTTAGTTGACGTTTACTTAGAGAGACCGGGAGACGATCGCCTCAACTATAGTCAAATGCTGCAAACAAGTTTTCGCACGGCGCGATGGTTCTATCCAGGTATAATACAATACAATCTCCAGAGTTGCGTGAAATGTACATGACTATAACATCCTACATTTCTGCAGTTTCCCTTATTCATATTCATCTCGTAATTATTCAATCTCGTACGCTAGATTTAAAATTCCGATGAATTAAAAGACTTGATGAATCTCTCATGAAAAATTATCATTCATAAATACACAGCGGATCTTCGTGTAAAATAAATATTGTCAATAATAATTGCGGAACGTAGGAACCAAATAAAAAATGTTATCTTTCTTTAATGATTTTACTAACTTGAGAATAATAGTGTTTGTAACGTCCCGAGTTGTAAGTTCCTATTTATTCTTATTCCTGATTATTCATGTTTGAATCCATTTAGATGAATGATAATATAATTTTCGGGCAATATGAATAAATATAATTAACCCTTTGTTGTCGAAGCAAATACAATTCCAAAATTAAGACACTTCTTTCAACATTGAACACATTTATTTTGTGGAATATTTTTTACATTATGCATTGTATATATTATGCATAATTTATAGAACACAGACGAATTTGATGAACACTCTATCGATAAATGGTATTGCAATTTTTACTGGCGTCTCAGATTCGCTGTTCGAATGCAAATGGTTAGAAAAACAGACGCTGCATTTATTTGAATTAATCGAATTCATCAACCTAATTTTACATCTTGTATAGTATGAGTAATTCTCTGAAAAGCATAATTAATATTTGGACAGTAATGCATAGAAAGAAATATTTCAGAAATAATTTGAATAATTAAAAATAATCCTAATATAGATCCAAAGTACGCATCATATCTAGATATTTTCTAATAGAAAATCTAATTAATGAATTATTAATAAATAATAGTATCTTGTCAATTTTTAAATTTGTAGAAAATTTCGTTATAGTTGGTTTCGAATTAGTTTTAAATATTTCATAATGGTTTATATCGAGAAAAACAAATTTTTGATGTTCAAAATACAGTTAATAATAAATAAAACATTGCAATTAATGTGAGTGAATATAATGGGTAAATATAAAGGAAGATAGCGAAGAAATAGACAGTCAAGAAACACAGTCAACGAAGCTGCGGAGAACTGATAAAGAACAAGCAGATGAAGAGAAAGAAGAGGAAGACCAGGTATTAAAGAAGAGAGATAACAAGAAAATGTCACAGAGATTAGGGGAAAACACAAAAGCATTAGGAGAAAAAGAGGAAAGATGTAACTTTTAGAATGCTAGGTAAGATACTAAAGAAAATGGGAAGTTTTAAAAATGAAATTGCTCAGGGAAGAGCAAAGCTTAAAGAAGAAATGAAGCAAAAGAATTGGCACAGAGAATAGGATTGTTAGAAAGTAGATTAAAAGAGTAAAGAGAAAGAACTATGTAACAGAATGGAGAATGAAAGAGAAAGAAGATAGAGAAGGGAAGAAGAAAACAAAAACTCATGGCGAAAGTTACAGAGGAAGAAAGAAATAAGGAGAAAAGTATTTGCTAAACAGAATGAAAGAGGAGCTTTGGAAAGAAGTAGAAAAAATACATAAAAAGATCTTGCAACATGGTAAAGGAAAGACAATGTAGCTGTTACATATCTAAGAACAAATAAAGAAAATGTAAAGGAGGGAGTAGAACATTTTCTAAGGGAAGAATTAGAAGTGACGGGGAGAGTGAACACAGTAGAATATAAAGGATGAGGAGGTAATAAATAGCCAACGGTAGATATGAAAAGATGAAAGAATATAAGAAATCTTGAGAGAAAAGGAGAAACCATAAACGAAGGGAACATACTACACATAGAACACGATTTGACAAAAGAAGAAGAGAACGTACAAAGAATAATAAGAGAGAAAGCTAGGAAATTGAAATCGGAGGGAAAAGAGGTAAATATTGCATACAGAAAAATAAATATTTAAGGGTAACTGTACTACTGAAATGAAGATTCAGAAGAACTAAAGGAACGGAAGGTTTTTCAAGAGTAGCCTCGCGGAAAGAAAAAGAGATACGTGAGAGAAGAAGTGGAATCGTGAAAGAATACGGGAAAGCTAATAGTAAGCAAAGTAATGAAAAGAATGGCAAGAGAAAGACTTTTATTTTAAAATGTTGCAGGAGTAAGAAAAGAGTATAGAGAATTCTAGAAAATTCTGGAGGATTTCGATTTTGTGTATCTAACGGAAACGTGGATAGAATTGAAAATATATTTGAAAATTTTAACAAGATGTTGCCGAAAGGATTTGAATAGAGATTTAAACTTGCAAAAAATAATGATACCACGAAAGCAAAAGGAAATATACCAAAGTTTTAGATTTATCAAAATGCCTGAACGAGAAAGAAAAATATGAGTGCGAGATGTGGAAATTTGGAAAGATGAAATAAGTATTTCAAGAAGAAAGAAGGAAATTATGACCTGTATGGAAGGGTGGGCAACAGGGGCAGTAAGCGGTAGAAAGGACGAGAACGTGAAAAAAAGAATGGCAAGGCATGGTATATAGAGAGAGGAAGAAAAGAAGAGGAGTGCAATAATATGGTAGGAGGTGTAATAAAAAGAGAAAAGAAAGAGACTTGTGGAGAATTGTACTGGTAAGGTTTATATAATCCAAATCCAATTTCTTAGCCGTGAGGCTGAAGTAAAATAAAATATAGTATAAATATAAATATAATCGAATAAAAAAAACTATTCAATCGGTGGTACAGTAACAACATTCTATGTTACAGTCTTTATGTGATGTAAAGTGCCAAAAATAAAATTGAATCAATGGAACGATGAAAAAAATATTATTAATTATGTTTCTATTAAAATAGGGTCCCAAAAGTCATAAGCACATATTGTAACATATATTTCAGTTTCATAAATTATTAATATTCTAATTTTGCTGCATTTAGTTTATCAATTACGAACATTAGTGCTTTACTAAAAAATAGATAAAAATTAAAAAGGTGGAAAGTATGGAAAAGTGGATAAAGAAAATTTATTGCAGCAACTTGACATACGATGTTCCTTAACTCCCACACATTGTTGTAACCAATAAACGAAAGATTATCAGGCCCTCTTAATTATTTTGTGACTAATATATGATTCTAATGTTATTTTAGATAATCAATGTTACACGAAGATAGTGATACTATAGGACGTTCGATTCGCTCTAACCTTGCCAATTATTTCAGGATAATTCTTTATAATTCCCCTTGAAAACTAACTAACTTCCCCTCTAACAAATAATTAGATCGTGTTCTTCGTTAACATTTTTTCTTGTCATTAGCCTGCGACCTTTTGCGCTAACTAAATATTGTCTGCATTGATTTCAAACTACAAGAGCTTCGTTAACACTTATCTTCTTAATCGTATCAGTGAGAAAATAAGACAGCAGCAAGATTTTAATTCTCTACATGTTTTTACTATTTTGAATTTGATCAATTCATTCGTAACATAAATGCATAAAATTGTTTAAAATGTTTAAGTTATTTGGAATATCCTGTGCACTATAAGAAATGTATAGCGATGCTCCAAAGATTTCGATATAAAGACACATTACGAATCTTCTTGCGGCGTCTTGGTGTCTTCACTGAACCACGCTTTTGTGCGAAATGCATCAAGTTGGAACATATCCATTCTGTTCTTATCAGCAAAAAGAGTCGGTGTAGACGATTTTCCGTTCTCCGAAATAAGATTACAAGACGGAAAGGTAAAAATATATACTGGCCGTACGTAACCGTTACTTTGTTTGAGAAATTTATGTTGGTGCGAGTCTAAAGGAGTATCATAGCTTTCGCTTTGCAGTTACAGTTTTACTCTTCCATGAACATTTTCCGTAAATGGACCCGTGCACTTTAAAGATTCATCCGCGGGTTGGCTTCCCAACGGTCGCCAACAGTCATTGCCAGAAAATTTACCGCCAGGCACGTGAAAGAAGAGATGCTTACATGTTAAACCTGTTTTAATAGCGACGGATCCACAGTACGTTATTGACGGTCGACGAAACTCTCAGTCAAACCTCCAAGGGCGTAGCAATTGGCAAAGCGAAATTCAGGCCTCGATACGTCACAAATCTTTGACCAGTGAAACGGAAATTGTACGATTCAATGTGTACTATTACACACCTTCTCTCTGTGACCGTTCGCTGGTTCAACCAGTACTTTCTTCTGCTCCGGTTTCTAATCGAAGTAATCGAATTACATTCCACTCCTTCACCATAGGATGCTACGGCGATCAGTTAAATATTCGGTACTTGAATAAGTTTCTGCTTTTTCTGCTAGATTTGTTTCGAGCGATTGTTCGTTCAAATATACAGGGTATCCCGGTTAAGTGAGTACAGCAGGATATCTCGGAAGGAATTGTAGTTATTAAAAATGTGTTCGTACAAAAGTTGTTTGGTAGGACTGACTACATCATGTAGTAATAATTGTTTTTTTGTGGGTGGAGTAGTAGAGGAGATCCGAAGGTCAATCTAATTTTCTTAAATGGAATGCTATATTTTTTTCTTCAGAAACTAAAAGCTGGCACTAAGGCAAATCCAAAAAGGCGCTATGATGTTCGATAAAGGTCTGGGTTAGGTCTGGCCGCTGTCTCAGCAGCGGTTGCTAGCTGTCTGTCGTCAGCCGATGCATAACGTAAACATAAGCTAACGATTTACCTTTATCGAACTCAGAATACTACATTATAGCACCTCTTTGGATTTGTCTTAGTGCCAGCTTTTATTTTCTGAAGAAAAAAATATAGCATTCCATTTAAGAAAATTAGATTGATCTTCAGATCTTCTCTACTACTCAACCCACAAAAAAATAATTATTACTACATGATGTAGCCCGTCCTACCAAACAACTTTTGTAGGAACACATTTTTAATAACTATAATTCCTTTCGAGATATCCTGCTGTACTCACTTAACCGGGACAACCTATACATCTGTTATGAGCGCACGAATAGTAAATCGTTTTGTAAGAACGTTCTATATTTATCCTTGCGCTTCGAGCGCTTAACTTAACAATGCTCGATATTTAGGGGTGGTGCAATAATATTATAAAGACACACGACTTGTTAGTAGGCAGAACTAAGTTTAATAATTCCGATGTACTGGTTTTTCTTACGAAAATAATACGGTTTTACAAACGAGCGGTTTAGTTGAGTTGAAGTTGTTTCAGTGACGTTTGAAATGTGAATAGCTTGAATGTGAAAAGTGTGCAGTATTTATACAGAAAATGGTTCATACAAGCGCACCAATCAGAGTCGATTATAGTTTGGTCAAGCAGCGCGATCGCAGGTAAACGTTCGGTTTGGCCGTTGAACCTGGTCGCAAGATGTTGGAAGTAGGGGTGGTTTATTGCTGGGGATTTCCAATGCGCTGGCTTGTAGGAATATACCGAGTGCTCAACTTGTACAGTGTCACAAAATTCATATGCGCTTATATATAATGTTGTTACGACGTAACAACATCTATTGTGTTTAAGGATTGAAAGTTTCGAAAGTTCTAACGTTCTAACGTTCTAAACGTTTAAAGTTCAATGTTGCGACGACAACACCGAAAGTTGTACGTGCCTAAGCCTGTTCTCGGTAATTCGTAACGCATAAACGAAAAGCAGGCAAGAAATTACTAAATTCAGTTTTGCCCGGACGAACGGACGTCACGTGCGACGCACTCGAAGAAACGGAAACCAGACAACCCTGTAATAAATCACGATAATCCCTCATTGACCGTTTCTTGTTCCTTCAGGCACTCGCTTTCAGGCACACTGTTTCCATCATTTATACAACAATTTAAAAAACGCTACATTCCTCCGCCTCAAACTACCCTCAACCAATCACGATAAAACCGAGGCGACGACGGTCAGAACGCAACAAGACTCGCGAAGAAGCGAAAACTAGAAATCGAGTAGAACACGAAAAGGAAACGAAACCAGAAATCGTTAACAGAATCGCTAACCAACAAGAACGGGTGAAACAGAAATCGCAAACAGACAAACGAACAAGTATTATAACGCGAACCGATAGAAACATAGAAGTTACAACACAGAAATCGGGAATATTCCGAAGTTGAAAATAAAGAAATCGCAACCATTGTAATTGTGTAGAAATAAGGTGTATTTATTATTGATTTTCAAGCTTTTTAAGAAAATTGTGTAAATTTTTGCATTGTAAAAGCTTTTCACGAAAGCATATAGACCAGTTTCGAACAGGTTTCGCTTCTTCGGCATCTATGTTAATATATTACTAATATTTGAATGTAAACAATAATTGAATAACTTTCTTTTCGATTATTAATCTTCGCTAACTCGTACAATTATATTTGTAAAAAATGTAATTTGTTTTTCGATGGTGAGTCAATCCCCTGCATATTTAATTGTATTCTATACATTCATGCGGATTATTACAATCACTGTGCATACTCTCTCTCTCTCTCTCTCTCTCTCTCTCTCTCTCTCTCTCTCTCTTCTCTCTCTCTTCTCGCTCTTCTCTCTCTTTCTCTCTATACATATATTTTTCTCTCTTTCTTGCCTCTCTCTACTGTCTGTCTCTCTTTCTATCTCATTCACTCTATTCTCTCTTTCTCTCTTTTTCTCACTCACGATATCCTCTCTTTCTCTTTTTTCTCTTTTTCTCTCACTCCCTCTCCTAACACTTAGTATACGCGTCCAGGTAATGTTTGATGGCTCTAACGGTGGGTCAACTATTGAGATGATCGGTTTGATTGGCCCACTTGTTGCAACGCACACATCGCAATTCCTCATCCCTGAGGCCATCAACCCATGCCATCGCGGATGACGTCGGCTCTTTTTCGTGTTGACACTCGCGATCGGGGAAGCTGTTCTCTCATCATCTCATTGTCGGTGCAATTACTGATATATCGTTCGCTGCACCATTTCTATTACAATAATAAGAATAAGATTGTCATTTTGAGGTTCCCTCACGGAATTATTAAGTATATAAATTAGTTTGTTGTTCTCACATTTACTCAATTACAGTAACGTACTAGAAATCCTTCATCTGCCGAATTTTACCTTTTGTGGGTGACACAAAGTGAGATAAAACAATTTCACAGTGATCAAAAATTTATTATTCTACAATAGCTTTGTATAGTTTAATTAATTTTTCACAAATTAATTATTACATTGTAGCCCTTGTGTCTCATTGATTTCAGTGGTGTTGATGGACCGAGCATCTAGATAATTAATTTATAGTGCACGAAGTATTTAATACTTCTTCCCTATTTGATATTTTCGATTTTTTAAACTACAATTTTTCGTACAGTATTTATTAATACAGCTGTTTCGTTAATTATTCGTATGAAAATATTTTGAAACTATTTAAAAAATTATAAAATTAAACTTATAGCAAAGCAGTATGTGTTAAAGTAACATGAGTTGATTAGAGTGAGCTGGAAATAAGAACACAGTTCGTATAATAATAGCATAACGTTTAGAAAATAATATATTAAATGTATACAAAGAAAAATATTTAATATCTACATAGAGAGAAGAATATATAAAGTTTTACAAAATATTATAGGAACACGACACAGAAAGCACACAATATATTGCCACGATACTTCCAAGGAATGTGATAAAACGATCAGAAACGCACAGAAACAGAATACTTTTATGATAGTGTTTTATTATTCTGTTATTGCTTGGGAGGGGGAAGAAGAAGCACGAAGTGCGAGTAAAACACAAATACGAGACACCAAAAGGCGACAGTTCACTTGAACTGTCATTTTCTTAAAAAGCAACACAGTGTAGCATTCAATTCTTTTCGTTTCCAAAAGTCAAAGTTTCGCTTCTTATACGGTGCTAATTACGTTCATAGCAAGTAGCTGCAATTTTATAAAATTTTCGATGAAATTGAAGCTTTTAACATTAGAACTACCGAATCACAAATGCGACTGGTGTACATTTTGTAATAATGGCAAGAATGCATCCATTTGATCTCCATATAATTTTAATTGTAATATGTGCTTCATAAAAGAAGTACATGCAAAAATGTCTGACCAAAACATTTTTATAGTGTCAATAATTGGGACAGAAATAATTAGGAACCTATCATTTCCAGCAAACAATTGACGCTTTATAACAATTTTGACACCTCATACAACCGATATACAGGATGTTTGCAAAATATGGTACAGGGTGATTAGAAAATATAGAATAAAGTTGTTTCATACAGGGTTTCAGCTTCGAGAAAACCGAGTTTTAAATTTTGTTACCTACGCGTGCATTAATTAATTAATTCGTCGAGCAAGAATTTGTCTACAACAGCAAAGAAGGCATTTTCAACATTTGTGAATGGCTAGAATAAATGAATTATTGAAATTTAGGGCTAATTATTAATTAAAGTCATACCATATTCTAAACAACAGTGTTTAACACTTTGACTGCCATGTCACCCATATATAGGTGATGGAATTATTTATATCGTGTCAAAATGAATTTTAACGTTGATATATTCATTGTATCACAGTCGATGGTGATCTAGAAAGTGCAAGAAGGTGGCAGGAGTATTTTACATTATACATTTTATTTTTTCAATTTTTATTTCATTCAACATCTCATTTTGATTTTGTAGAATTTTCGTGGCTGTTAGCTTGGCAGTCAACGTGTTAAAGGTGCAAAACAGACACTGTCCAAGTTCACGCGTACCTAACGAATTTTCAAACTTGATTTTCTCGAAAATGAAGCTCCGTATGAAAAAAAAACTATATTCCTTATTTTCGACTAGATTTTTCATGAGAAATTATCCCCTTGCCGGTTGTACCACGATTTGCAAACACCCTGTATAGCTAATGTTCCGTTAGAAAATCTTTTATGCGAATGGGCAAACACGCGACCGAGGCCAGGCATATCGTCAGGCTACGTACCGATCATAAAACGTCATGAGCAGCATAAAACTCATTCAGAACAACAGAAGAACAGAAGGACGGTGAAACAGAAGAAGGTGATACAACGGAAACCACCATAGCAAAACAACACCACATTTTAAAAGCATTATACCGCTCTAAGCTACGAAATTTTGTAACTGTAGCCTCTTGCAACGCCGCGGACTGTACTCCTACTTCACTTTAGTTTTCCCCACCCTCACTGCAACTTCCTTACATTTCTACCACTTTTTGGACATATCTACAATCAGTTATATGCAACTTTCCAGTACCACACCTACATCCTAGCTTTCCTAAAACGTTACGCGATTGTTTCTCTTTTTCGCTGAGTCTATCTTACAAGGGAACACACTCAGATGCGAAAATCCGATTTCGATGAAACTTATGGGAGCTTAGAGCTTTATTGTTTAAACAAAAAAATTTTGTTAAAATTTTCTTGCGCGACTATATTTCTCATTGAAAAAAACACAATTTAAAAAAAAATTCAAATTTCTTCGACATCTGGTTTCCGAGATATCTCAAAAATACTCCAACTTTGAGGGCTGTTTTCACCCCTTCAAAGTGGATGACTGCCGATAAAAAAGAACACGTGTCACATATTTTTCAAAGAACTATCAGCTCCCATAAGTTTCATCAAAATCGGATTTTCGCATCTGAATACGTTCCCGTATTAGTTTACAGAATGAACGAATTGTTCTCCGGAGTTTGACTTTATACCCATTTGTAGCAAACTCCGAAAGATCCAAGTTTCCTGTTGAGAGGTGACTGATTTGTCACTACAGCTAATATAATCTTTAAATGATGGATAAATTTTATTATTTTATTGTTGAGAATATTTAGGAATATTCACTGCGTTTATAGTTGTTTAAACATTGTGTCTGGGTCTGTGCTACAAATAAGTGATAACCTATCCTATTTGAGAAATTTGTGGGCATGTTTGACACCAAGAACAACGACGGACAATTTTTACTACCTTGTAGTTGAGAATGTTTACGACTATTCACTGTGTCTAGAATTGTCTAGACCTCGTGTCTAGGCCTGTGCTGCGATCAAGTTGTACCTTGTCATTTTTCATATATTTATGTTCATGTTTGACCCTAAGAACAAGGACGGTTAATTTTAGTACTTCATAGTTGAGAGTATGTAGGAATATTCACTGTGTCTACAATTGCCTAGACATAGTTATGGGCATGTTTGAATCTAAAAACAACGATGGACAATTTTTATTACTTTATACTTGAGAATGATTAGAATAGATTTTGAGAGCTCTGCTTAAAGAGGAAGGTTTGAGGAAGATTTTCCCGTTGGAATCATGTCGATAGCTCCAATAGTTTGGTCGGAAGACGACTTCAAAGATTGCCAAATATTGCCAAATATTGAAGGGACGTACCACCACCTGTCGAAAATCGTGAAAAATTGAGGAAAAAATTTCTGGTCCCCGATTCTTTTGTAAATTTTTTTACAAGGTACTAGCCGCGTGGGCAGAGTTTATGGCAATTTCCAGGTCGATCGGAATGAAATTAGGGAATGCACTTATTCTAAGACACTCGTGCCTAGGTCTCTGCTGCGATCAAGTTGTACCATCATCTTTCAGATATTTATGTTCATGTATGACCTTTGAACAACGACGGACAATTTTTACTACTTCATAGTTGAGAATATTTAGGAATATTCACTGTGTCTACAATTGGCTAGACGTCGTGTCTACAACGCACGATCGAAGTTAGAAATAAAACTAACTTTACCAGATAGTGTTTGCATCTTAGATTTACAAAGATTACCACCGAACACCGCACCTGGCTTGACAGAACGGTCAAACTGCGAAGCGTATGAAATGTCCAAATATTTTTGCGTTGTCAAAACTGAGTTTTGTTTTGTCTAACATTCATTAACGCGAAAAGTGTACAAGTTAAATAAATAAAAACTATGCTTTTAGCTTTTAAATAAGTATTTTTTATCATTACAAAACGACGAATTCTTTAAATCGATTAACAGTGGAAATATGCAGCAAGAACTTCTGGAGTATCATGGTGTCCGAATATTAACGCCGGCCACTGTACGTTAACCTTTCTGTTCATATTTATTTAACAACTATTCATTCAATTTAACCGCTACGATCTATCTAATTTAATTATGATTTCGATATTATGAGTTAAAATTGATTCGATCACCACACTCGGAGAATTAAAGCACGCCTTCCAATGTAAGATTTTTGAGAACCAGACTTTTCTGCTGGCTTTAAACATCGGTCACAAAAAGACGAAAAAAAATGCGGAGTATTGCATATTCTAATAAAATTAATATTTTCGTAAGTAACATCAGTCTTCTTCTGCTAGAAATGGTCGTATTTGTTACATTTTAATCCTTAGCACTCCAATGGATCCTCTGAGGCGACACTAAATATTGCCATACTATTATTTAAAACAACTATTATATTACCATGTTTGCATTTAAAAAATTGATAAAAATGCAAGCGTTGTACGTACAAATAATAGTTAGAAATTTGATATGCACGAAAGAAAATAAACCATGTACAATGTAACTATTCTATGTAAAAAAATATGTCTCGATTTTGGAGTTAAAATTGCTTGGAGTGCAAAGGGTTAACTTATAGTGTTCCTAGTGGATGACAGAGACTTATGTGCAATATGCAGACGTTTTCATATTTCCATATAGTGAAGGGCTGCGTGGTGTGTCATCGGACTCGCGTGTAGGCCTCGCGAATATCGGCTCGTTTTATGACCCGGTCACGTTGACACAAGCCACTCAACAAGTCAGCGACTCGCCGTTGTCACGTTAAAGCCGCAACTACACTATACTTTCCCCTAAGGGCCTCTTAAAGGAGATCTTCGCATCGAACAACAGAAGACTTGTCCGGTAGCCCTTATTCTTTATGTTTATCGTTTCTCTCTTACGTATCTCCGTGCTTCGACGATACTATAAAATGTACTATGAAATACACTATAATATCGCTATAAACGTTACGAGCGATGTAATCGATTACGAGTTGACCTTTATTTTTAAAAAACATTGTTCGTGAAAACATTTCTATGACATCAATTTTCCTTCTTTAATTTTCTAATTTCATTTAATCCTTTACTTTTCTTCAATTTTCGTATAAAAGGTTTTGACAAAAATATTACACCGATCTTTTCCGTTTATTTCACTTGGTATTGTAGACGGCAATTGTCGAAATTAAAAAAGCTAATCGTATTTTGTCAATGAACGTTTGAGAAATTATAACTACGAAAATAACTTCGTTAATAGTCTACTTGTGTACTTTTAAGAAGGAAACGAATTTCAAAATCTCGATAAATCTATATTTTAGAAAGAAGCTATCATTATTTACTTGAATCGCTCTTGATTTTTATAAACACTTTTATAAGGCAAAAATAATACATACGGAAAAATGATTAACAAAAGGAATGATCGACCAGAGGTTTCTTTCGGTGTATTCATTAAACAAATGGAGTTTTATAGAGTTTGTTGGCACGACTGAATTCTTTCTTTAAAAATGTAAAACTTGGCAGTTTATTTGTTAGCATTCTATACACGCCTTCTATTAGAATAGATACGCAACGGATGAAGATAAATGATTTAACCCTTGCCGTACAAGAACGAGTCAGTCTCGTGATCAAGATTTCGACCAGAATCTTTTAAACATGTGTTTCTATTTAACTGTAAACTATTTAATCTTTGATCGCATACAATCGGCAGAGAATAGCTACGCACGCGGTAAATACAAGTTTGACTTTTGTTTTTGTCGTTTCGCGGAGGATAAAGAAAATCTAGTCACTGTTATCAGAAAATAAATCGTAGGCCAAGGGGTTAATGTATTCTTTCACGGTGTGTACAAATTCGAATAATATTTTACGCATCTACCGAAATATAGTTTCCGCGAGTTTTTATGGAAGTGATCTTACGTTAATGGGATGAACACGGTACATCGTCAGCCATGCACTTTGCGTTAAATCCCATAAGCATGTTATTGTGTTTAGAGGGTAAAGTAAATGTTGCTGTATCGGACGGTCTTTGCTTGCTCACTTGTTTCGAGCTACCTTGTTCACTTTCCACTCGATTCTATCGCTAGAACGTGTCCACGTTCGTACAAAGACATCATCTGATTGACCGAGTCATATTTAATCGAGTGTTGAACAACTTCACAGAAACGTAGTTTTTAGTCAAGATATTTTTCAAATGGTAGCGGTTAGTGAACTGAATTTTCACGAATTGAAATGGTCAAAGACAATTTACCAATTATAGTAATCCACTGACGATTATAATCATTCAAGCTGCAAATATTTCACGGTTTATCTGACGATTGAAAATTTAGTGGCACGTTATGTTATTGGCAGCATAAATAAACATATTTAAAACATTCTCACGTGTACTACTGTATTATATTGTTTATTGTATCCTAAATTATAATAAAACAAATGGTCAAATTTTAAAAAGTAAGTAGTCATTGTGAAAAACTTCTTATAGGTACTAGTAAATTCTGCTTAAAAGAGCAATATCATTTTTAAAATAAAACTATTGTATTATTGTTAGATCTGTAAACTGCAATCTGAATAGTTTCAGTTTTCAGGAAACAAATTTTGTTCCTTGGACGTATCTCGTCTTCTAAATGATTATAAGTGACATGGACCGTTTATTTTGAAAGTGGTGCAAGTCCATTTTCTTCTGTTTCGAGAAAATTAAATGTTAGCAGATCTGACAATTAAAAAATATAGGTTAATTATGTGAAGTCTGGGAATGTTTGTATTAATTTATCAATATGTAATTTGATTATATAAATTTCTTTTAGGCGAATTTAACTAAAATAATATATATTCCCAGGCTGTAAATGGACTTGCACCACTTTCATAATTAGTCAATTGTAAATATCATTTAATTTCAATTTTGAAATAACAAATATCACTTAAAATATATTTCATATTAATCCAATTTTGTTTATAAATAATGACAAGAAATAAAATAGAATTAGTATTTTTTATTTTGAACGTTAATTATATTTATATATCGTTAAACTGAACACAAGATATTGATATTATTAATTATTTATGCTCTTCATGTGGCAGTGTTTTGAAATATTCATGATGCACAGCAGGTATATAAGGTAATAGCTGCTGCACATCCTTATATTTTTCGTATGTAATAGGCCTGGCATCGTTATACAAAGGCGCCAGGGCGATTTTTTCAAATTTTGGCGGTCTTCCCTGACATGTAGGTGATAAATTTAGAATCTTAAATTCTGTGTCTTCCATTGATGTTTTATATAAAATAGTATACGGTGCACTTCTACAAAATCTCATCCAACATATTTGCAACCAATTTACTTTTTCTCCATTAGTGTTTCTTCTTATCTGTTTTTTAATTGCGTTTTGTAGATTTTTTGTTGAAACGAAATTCTCTCGTTTCATTTCGTGCAAAATAAATTTATTATGTTGTCTACATTGGTTTATAATGAAATTCTTTTTTCGTATTACCATTTATTCTGTCGATGGAAATTGGACTTACACCACTTTCTATAATCAATGGTTACGCAATTTCTTTTACCGGCCAATCTTAAATTGAACAAAGAATAGGCATTTTTTAAGATATTAAGTACTAACTAGTTATAAACAAAAAGTTTACACTAAATTAAGCATAAATTACGTCATATTTCATTTCATTAAAAAAGGACTTGGACCACTTTCAAAATAAACGGTCCATATGTAATGTGTCGGATTGATTACATTTTTTATGAGCTAAACGACCTAAGTCAATTTTTCTGATATACTTTAATTGTTGTAGTTTACTGTTAGAAAAAAGAGTATGGTTTCTTATTCGGTGCAAGGAATTATTTTCCGTTCACGTTACGAATAGACTTTGTTAAAGCAGAACCACGTGAATCTTGTAAGGGGGTTGCGTGACGCTGGATTATTCGTTGAAACAGAGGAGTCTATTCATTCTATGTTTACTATAAAATTTTAAAACAGTTCCCTTAATTCTTCAGCCGTTTATGTGCTTTAGAATATTAATATCACACTGCTAAACTTTTTAGTTGCGCGTATAGCGCACCACGAAGGTATTCTAACGATTTTAAATTAAGTGTTTAAGGCTTTAAAAATTGTTCTTACATTACTGATTGCATGATGCTTTTATTCCACTACTAAGTTATAAGTGTCTTGATTATATATACGAAGTGTGAAGACTACATTAATTGTAACAACAATTATAAAATATTTTTTGAAAACATCAGAGACATGAAAGCCACGAAAGTATTCGAACAACTATAAATTTTTTACAAAAACACATAAGTTTAATACTTTGTTCTTCCATTATGTGCCCTTATTACACCGTACAAATACTATTCGCCATACTATTCAAGAAATTTTAGTTACATGTTTCTCAGCACTATTACAAATTTCTATGATTTGGTTTATTAACCCATGCCCTGTAACATCAAGTCAGACACGTAATGTAGACTCTGAACAGAATCTAATAAATCCGTATCCTATTAATTATCCTTGAATCGAAACAATATTTCATATGATTATCGTTAATGTAAATCCATTGCAGAACTTACAGGTACACAGTAGTTCTAAATTCTGTCTTTTTTCAGCAAATGATGAACTTTATAGAAATTCTAATCACTGCAACTGTAAAATAAATCGTACGGCAACTGGTTCACGCTTCTTTTGAGTTTATCAAATATTTGAATAATCGTTTTTCAATTTCTGCCCAGAAATGCTTAATGGCATCACTACACTATACAATATACTAGCATCAAAGCTTCTCAAAGACAAGTACTGCTTCCCATTTTGCAACTGTTCCTTCCTAGATAATAATAATATTGTAGATTTAAAAATAATTTATAATTTCTTAAATAATAGTGATTATATAGAAAATGACAACATTGTGAACATATTAGAAGAGTCAAAAATGATTGCTATATTATTATAATGTATTGTATGACAACATTGTAAACATATGAGAAGAGTAAAAAATTATTGTTATATTATTTCAATGTATTGTATGAAAAAATTTTAAACATATTAAAAGAGCTAAAACGATTGCTATATTATTTTAATGTATCAAGAATTTGGATATTAGTATTAGGAAGTATTAAGTATTATTGATTATTTTCGGTGAAAAAGTGTCTCGATTTTGGAATTAGAATTGCTTGACGTACAAAAAATTAAAGCATTGTGTACATCCTCTTTACAATATTGGAATCTTTTTTTGGACATGTTATAGCTACTCATTGTTCACCTGTCCACTTGTCGAGAACGTTGAGGAACGTAAGATAAAATAGTTTATTTTGCGAAAAATTATTGGAACGCTTTTATCAATCGCTGTCACACAAATATAAAATTTTAAAAATTAACGTATCGTTAAATTACAATCAATATTATTAGAAAATAATCTTTATATTTCCTTAAACAATAACGATATTTTATAATACAGATGAAAGATTAAAACTGTAGTTTTCGCTTTAACACATTCTTTAAGTTTTCACCAGTAAGAAATTCGTTGTTTCTTTTTCTTTCAATCAATTAATTTCCAATGATCTTATAAAAGTTAACGCTCTATGGGTTCTATTCACCCTCCTGGTTAAGGCGAGCATACCTGGAAACGTCTTTTACAACAATATTAACATTAGAACTGCCAAGCACTCAACTGGACTCACCTATCTTATAATCTTTAATGAAAAAGGTTTTCTAATTACCAAATTTGAAAAAAATTCGTTTATTTTTATGTATTTATTTAGGTGAGTTATAACTTGAAGATTTTATATTAGAAATAAAATCATAAATATACAATTTCTAGATTTTTTTATAAGAATATTTTATTCGTACATTACTATATTGTATTTCTCAAGCTTTTTACCATTTCGATGTTAATGTGTGCCGCAATAAAAAAGTTCACGTGAAAAGTTTTCATGGAAACATTCATATAATTCCAATGACAAGTGCAAGAAAACATCAGTAACGAGTCAGTATCTTAGTTTATTTGCACAAAGATAAGTTGCAAATATATTAACCCTCTGTGGATTGAATTTTTTTCTTTAATATAAAGAAATGTATGCAACAGAAAATCAACAATTAGAAACCTATACATGGAAATGAAAAAAAATTTTTCCGTTTAAACAATTTTATTGCAATATATTCACTATGTGACTTTCAGGTAACAACGGCCTATAAAGTTTGCACTTGTGTGCATAAAAGCTTAAGCGTGAAATTCCATAAAACCATTTGCTCTTGACGTTAAACATTTTATTTTTGAAATCTCTTTGTTGGATCACATTGCAGTGCATACATATTGGTATAGTCAACTATATTGCTTATAATTTCCTTGTCAAATAGTTTTCGAAAATAGGTTACAGGAGAATGGGATGCTTCGGGGACATTAGGGCAATCTCCTTTCCAAGGGCGATAACAACTATTATTATTCGTCTGGGATAGTGGTTGCCAAACAATTCTTTGTGGTCCTGCATCTTCCTCATCTAACGAGGATCAAGTACTAAATTCTTCGTCACTGTCAATGACATTTATCCGTCGTCGGGGAAATACTATTACATCTTCATCGGACTCGGAATCTAATAAGGAATCATCGGATCTGTTACCGTTAATGCGTCTAATTCTAATTCCTCTGTTATTTCTATCTGATTTTGTATTCATATTTTGGGTATATGATGTATAAATCTGAAAACAGGAGAAAGCACAAGCTTTATCCTAAATGTACCGAAATCTGCCATAATAGCCCACTGTAACCTCAAAGTTACAAGACTGTATCATAAAAAAACAGTAACAAATTGAAAATTGAAATGCAAACAAATAGGTTGTTATTGATATACGAACCCAGAGCTATTATGTGCACTATTTTGAGTTTGGTAATCACTGACAAAAGCACAAGTAATATCAATTGGATCAAATGGTTTCGCTTATTTTTATTACAGACAGTTTGCACAGCATTTATTTCGTTGTTTCAGGTTGATAAGCCTAGCAACGGTCATAAATATTAATATTGGTTGTCTTGGCAACGTTATAGAATTAAGATTTATGCGCCATCTCATGAAAAAAGCTATAATTATTTGGTAAAATGTCGATAAATTAAAATGTGACCTGAAAGTTACACGGGCCCATAGAGGGTTAACATGTTTCCTGAAAGTTATACGGCCCCATAGAGGGTTAATGAGACAAACGAAATGAAGAGTTATTTTTATTATCGCATGAATTACAGTTTTAAATACAAGCAAAACTTTTTTGCGTATTACTTGGCAACGTTTGTTTGAGGTTTATAGTGGAACAGTTTAGGATGATAGTAATTCAATAGATATAGTAAATAAGCCTTTGACCATATGTATAAAAATGGTAAAATGGTAGAAATGATTCATCATTTCATTACATTATCTTTTACTTTGTCTGAAATAAAATGTACCCAAGCCTGGCGTCCACGAATAATTGTTTGAGCGATCGTGTTCACGACTTTGATCGAGTACTTCTGCCAGGGAAGGAACGCATCTCTGTCAAAACAGAAGTTAGCAGGATGGTGTAATTCACTTATTGACTGACCTTCGCAGAGACAGAACAGTTGAAATTAGATCGGTCGAAGTTGTTGAACCAATTAGACTTCAAAAGCAAACTTCGCAAGAACAATTAGTATCGAATCACAGTTTCGAATTGTTAATTATTCGCGATCGTTATTAAAGACATCGTAGGTTCTGAATATAGTGTTCTAAATTTTCTTAATAGTTTTTCTTCGAACTTAAACTTCAGAATGATATAAATTACAAAATATTATAAACATTCAGTTATTAATTGCCACAAGCGAATAAGGGAATGCGATTAACAGTAGAACTACCCAGTAATAAATCCGACCGATGTATATTGCTTTGTAATAATGACAAAATTGCATCCATTCCGATCTCGTACAATTTTTATCGTAATGTCTGCTTCAATGAAGAAATTCATCCGAAACTTTCTGGTGAATTGTAAACGAAAAAATCAGGAATCAGTCATTTTGGCTGATTCGGTGGTTCTAGTGATAATACAATATTTTATGATTCGAAGGAAACAGAATCTTCCATTATTCTGTGTACCACAATGATTCAGATAGAAAACGTAGGTAAGAGAGTCATCATATAGAAACTTTATGCCGACATTTATTGAAATTTTGCTCCTGCAGTCGCAGAATGAACCGATGAAAGGTGAATCGTGTGACAAACATGTCGCCATTGTTATTCTGTCGGAGTCTATTGACAAAGTAAATGAACAGTGTAGAAGGTGACCCATTTTAGACTAATATGTATCATATCTCTTGCTACAGTTGCAATTAGAATAATTGATTACAGAAAAAATGTGAAAATTTTTATCAAAATTACATTTCTAGGGAAATCCTTTCTGTGGGTGCAACAAGGACCGTGCAAAATGCACACAAATAATTTTAAGTTACGAACTACTAAAAGTTTGTTAATTTCTCATATTAATCAACTCAAAATATTAAAACTTAAAGATTGCAATGTATACATTCCAGAAATGGTTTATTGTAAATATTTATCTACAATTATTTCCAGCTTCTTCAGTTTCCAGACAATTCACCTTAAAAGTTTGGATACAATCTTGAAAAAATTGATCTGACCAGAACAATATTTCGTTTTCAATAATTATAGGACGTTGCAAAAATACCGTTGCAACTGCATAAAGACTTAAGAAAGACGTAGAAAAAGAGCTGTATTTAAGCTATTCGACTTTTTCCTTTAACATTCGCTTATAGTAGCTTTCTTTGTGGATTTAATCTTATAGTGTATCTAAAATGTTTGCAGACACTATAATTCTGATCCACGAAATATTATAGATATGTAAATAATTAAAATATCGTAAAAACAATTAGTTCAACTATAAACTTGCACCTATTTTACTGCTTGAAGCCTCCATTTTCGTAAAGCTGTGCTTATTTTCATCTAAAATATTTTTACATGATGTAGCATGCGAGAAACTAAAGACTTTCCTAAAAAATTTTGCAAAACGTCTCCAAAAACTCTAAAAAAATTGTCTCTTAACTCAAGCTGTCGCTTAACGATTAAAGCCTTCACTTTACAATAACTTCTTAAAAATTCAATTACAATTTTTTTCACTTTTTTATGAAAAAAAACTGAGGAACAAGTTTGATCATGTGAAATCCTCATGGTGTAGCTCCTACTAGTGTAAAAATGACAGTACACTTTTAATTAAGTTGATGAAAAGACTAAGAAGATCGTAAATAAATTTTTAAGACGTCGTTGTAAAGAGAAAATTTGTCTTTAAATCCATTGCGGTTTCAGTTACAAGAAACTTTTTCAAAAAAGGTCCGTCTTCAGTCTCTCGTTCGTTACACCATGAAAAAATGTCTGAGAATAAAATGAACAACGAATTACGAAACTTCAGGCTTCTAGCTTCAAAAAGTTTAACTATGGTAGCACGAGCTGCTTGTCGTCAAATAAAGATGAACTTATTGTTACATTTCATAAGATAGACACATTTATGTTGCATCCTATTCAGAATTAGCAATAACGATTATAAATTAACTATGTTATATCCGTCACTCAGTAACGAATTTCTCGTCGCAGTGATCTGTTTGTCATTTACTCGTAACAACAATTCTGCAACGATTTCACGAAGCAGCCTGATACTGTGATTTTATAATAAGCGATAAAAGAAATGACACAGCATCATTCTCAGCGGTAAAGTTGACAAAAATCAACCTGAATCGAAGGATTACAAGAATACGTCGAATATTACACCAATTACTTCCTGTATTCAGTTTCCCGGTTCGCTACACAGTCAGCTTATAAGCGATGCTTCCATGAAACATGCTCGATAATTTTCATGCGGTGTATGCAGTGATATGTGTGTGTGTAGTGTGCTGTGATCTGCGGAAAGAATGTAATCGAAATCGTAATGCGTGTTGTAATTGTTCTGAAGACCCAAATTAACGAATCAACTTCTTACTGGTTTTATAAATCAAAACGCGTCTAATGGTATTCAGTGTCTCTCGATGATTCGTGTATGATAGAGCCTCAATATGCTACACGTACCTCTAACTTTTATCTTGAGAGAAGTACAGTGGCTGACGAAAATATTCGGGCACTCTTTAAATCTAAATAACTTTTTAAAAATTGAACCAAACGACTTGACTTTTCCGGTACAATTAGAAGCATCAATTCACTAAATGATGTACAAAAATAATTGTAATTGTTAGGATGTACATGAAGAACTAAAAAAAAAAACATTTTTATAACAATTTCATTACAACTCGTAATAAAAATTTAAAATATCCGTTTTGCATACCCGTATTAATTACATGCATACTTAAAATTTCGTCAAAATCGATTGACGCAGGAAAAAACGACACGCTTAGAAAGATGTAAGAATTTGTGGAGTTTGAGCAGTAAGTGACCAACAATCGTGAAGAATTGCGAATTTCACCATTTTCGATAGCATGTAGCTCATGTGTACGTCAATCGATTTCAATGAATTTTTCTACACGTGGATAACTATCGTAGATCGAGAAGATGCGTCTTTAAAATTTTTAGTGCGTGGTTCAAATACAAAATATTTACAAAGTTCCTTTCTTATTTGTCATGTAATTCGTACCAATTGCAACTTTTTCAAAATCCTTTTTGCATATCACTTAGTAAATCAATGCATGTAGTTGTTCATGAAAAGTTAAGACATTTGGTTCAATCTTGAAAAAGCTGTATACAGGGTGTCCCACATAAATGGGAATACCTAAATATCTTTCGTATTTACAGTCCTATCAGAAAACTTCAGAGGACAAAGTGACACTATTGCAGGGGGGCAATATAATGGAGAAGAAAAACATTTCTTATGTCGTGTTTTTTAATGAAATTTCAAGGTCACCGATGTTTTCTTAAATGGAATAGTACATCTTTTTACGATAGCATGATAGACAATAGAAAACTGAATTTAGTGGATACCACCTTTTCACCTTAAAATTACCTTGAGCAAGAATAATCATGTTGAAGCGGATGAAATGTGGAAGTTTAAAACTTGCGTGTTTCAGCAAAGATTGCGCGTTGTTTACGTCGGGTTGACCTTTACATATCATAATAATAAATGTTCGAAATGTTGACCATCCTCATTTATGCAATGTCGCAATCTTTTAATAAATGATCTGTAGGCATTGTCGATTTCCTGAGACGTAATTGAAGCACATGCTGCAGTAATTCTTTGCCGGATGTCCTCTGGCGTTGTGTACACTACCGGTATTTTTAAATTGTTTTACCACGACGGAAAATGCGTGTAATGAAGAACATATACGATTCACAAAATTTTTCACGATACAAACGTACTGCTTGCCTCAAAGATTGGTGGCTTTCGCCATAAGTGAAAACCATATCGATTCGTTTCTGTACTGTATAACGCATTGTTATCACTTTCACGTTTCGAACTCGAATAATGCAGAAGGAACAACGTACTTATTCTAACCGATTAACCTTCAGTTAACGAACCCAATGATACATACTCTAACATAAACATACGTTGTTTACTATGAAAACTATTTCGAACATTTATTATTATATGTAAAGGTCAACCCGACGTATACAACGCGCAATCTTTGCTGAAACACGTAAATTTTAAACTTCCACATTCGTTCTCAGACTTTTCATGTTACAATTATCAAAGTTATAAAATTGCCTTCATAGGAATCGATTTGATAGTTTTCTTTACTCCATCATATATTGTGGTAGAAATCGTACACAATTTAAATTAACTATGTCTTGTAATTTTCAAAAGACAATACACATTAGTCAACATAATACTCTGTAGGTTTAGTGTTAATCACCAAATGGAAGAGAAATACTTCTCTCAAAACGAAAGTCGATTATTGGCAGACCCCCGTGTATTCACAGATTTCCCCATCACAAGCTTTACGATCGTTTCAACGCGTGATTGCGCGATGATATAGGCCACGTAATCGCCACTTTAACCTCTTGCTTTACAACATCGTATCAGACTCGTCACGTAGATTCTGAACAGAGTTTAATGAATATCTATGTCAGTAATTTCCTTTAAATCCATTGGAGAACATGTATGCATACAATATTTATAAATTTTCTATTTCTTTTAGCAAATAATGAATTATAAAGAAACTCTAATAACGGCAACAGTAAAATAAATCGTAGGGCGAAGGGTTAACCCTTTTAGTGCCGAACGACGATATATCGTCTATCGCAATACTTGCGAAAAGTGCCAACGACGATATATCGTAGCGTATCCGATGGTGCGTTGCTATTCGCATTGCGAGCAATCTCTATCTCAAAATAAATTTATAAAACGTTATAAATGGTCTAATTTCATTGCAAAAGAATTGGAAAAATTCTTTTTGGGGTTCAACTTGTTATAAAATAAGGTTCGCTTTATGAGTATTCTGGGGTAAGTGTCGTGGGATTCGACACAGTCCGCTTACCAGCAGTCATTTTGGTTGCCCCACTCCGTGGTCAGACTCTCGAGGAATCGAATCCCTAAATTTTGGCAATGCGAATCTCGAAAATGTAATATTTATACTTCATACTACGTGATTTACGTAAAGCTGTAATCAAATGGTGATTATTCTTATGTGCAAATATTGTTTGTAAAAAAGAAACTCATTTCTATGTTTTTCGTAATGTTTTATATTAATGCTATTCGTATGATGTTCAACAGATATCGAAATACAATTAGTATTACTATATTGTTTCTTTATTTTATAATATGCTGCTTTCTGAATTTTGTAAATGTCATTCTTAGTTTGGTTTTTACGAGCTTTTTCCAAACCTTATAGGTGCTCTTCGCATAGGTGCGATACCTTCGTTCGGCACTAAAACGGTTAAACTAGCTATAAACAATATGCGCTCTAGGTCTGGTTCGAGAGCGATTTCAGAACAAATGACGTCGAGCATGTTTAAGTCAAAGAAAAATCAACCTGAGAGACCTCCTACATCTAATAGCTACAAGTGTTCCCCCACTCCATCGCTTTAGAAATCGAATGAAACAGTTGAAATTTTCAGTTAGTTGTGAAACAAAAAATCTACATCCAGTCTGTGACATCTCCATAGTTCCATTAAAATTTTTACGTGTTTTTGATTGATATCGATTGATATTGCAGTTCTCAGCGACTGGGACAGTCAGATGTGTTCGTGTTTCCCTGAATTCAATTGTTTACTTTATTAATATTTCTAATTGTTGTGGACAGTTTTTAATATTACAATAATTGCTAAAATTGCATTGGAAACACCAACGAAGTTACTATAATTCCAGCTGATGTGTATATGAGCCGTTTATTTTGAAAGTGGCCTAAGTTCATTTGTCAATTATTTTCGGTTGCCCGTGGTTACATGTACAACTTCAAGTTATCTATCTATAAAGCATTTAAGGTTACTTATATTCCGAGTAAATACGATAATTCTGGACACATAAGTTTTCAGAGTTAGTTCAATAATTGAGCCGTCTATTTTGAGAGTGGCCTAAGTCCATTTATATTTAAATTAAGATATTTATCGTTGATAATGTCCGAAGGCAGTGATGAAGGTAATTTTAATTAATTAGCATTTAACCTCAGTTTTTGGACAATTGCATTAGTTGAATAATCACTAAAACAAAATCAGGAACAAGTATCACGCAATTCAGCGTATTATTTCGCTTTTTCGTACGACTTGTAAAAAGCATTACCTTATCCAAAATTTACTACTTCAGTATCATATTATAAACACAATATGTACGTTCTAAATTTGAGTATCTACAATTTTCATAACGATAATGTTCACATGTACGTATGGGATGAAACTATTGCATCAAGAGGTGCTCAAGAAATAGCCTCATGCATCCTAAAACATGTCCAAAATTTAAAAAGCGAAAGACACATTATAGCTTACAGTGACATGTGTACAGGGCAAAATAGAAACATTAAAGTAGCTCTAATGTGGCTAAAAATTGTCCAAACTGTTGAAAATAATGTGGAAATCATAGACCACAAATTTTTAATATCAGGACATTCGTTTTTACCAAATGATAGAGATTTTGGCGTGGTAGAAATGGCATTAAAAAAAAATAATTTACTGTTTGTCCCCCGAGATTATTACAATATTATCAAAAAGTGTCGGGAAGGTAATAACTTTATTGCACATGAAATGAGACAAGAAGATTTTGTATCGACAAACTGATTAAAAGACGCAATTTTTAAAAGGGTAAAGAATTCTAACGGAGAATCAATAAACTCGTTAAAAATATGTTGGATGCGTTTTGTCAGAAATGAACCGTACAAAATTTTCTATAAGACATCAATGAATGAGAACGAAAATTTTACAGTCCTGAATTTATTACCACGTCGGGGTAGACCAAGAAAGTTCGAAAATATTGTATTAACACCACTGTATAAAAATATCAGACAAATTACAACAGCAAAATTGAAGGACATAATTGACCTATTACGATATATACCACCGGAACATCATGATTTCTTCAAATCCCCTTCACACACACAAAATGTAGATGAGTAGTAAATTGTTTTGTAATTTATGTTTGTAAAAAATGTTTTGAATCGCATAAATTATGTTTTTGAAGTGTTGTAAAGATATATAAAATAAAGTGAGTATTGTTTTTTTCAATTTGAAGCATCTTAAATTATGTTGAATGAACTTGGGTTCCTTCAAATTTTATAACGAATCTGGTTATTAATTTTGAAAGTGACCTAACTCCATTCTTGGTAAGAAAACGCAAATTATTCACTTAATAATTCTCATTATTTTAATAGGAACTATAAATTGAACACCTTTAGATATACTTAAGCAGTATGACTCATTAGTATGCTGTACGTATATCTTTAATTGCACTGGAACACAAACCCTTAAATATCTCAATTTAAGTATAAGTGGATTCAGGCCACTTTAAAAATAAACGGCTCATATGTAGTTTTGATAACGTTTTTTGCAAGTATTGATATTTTTACGTACATTAAAGATCTCACGGTTTCGGTTACGTTTGTTTGGAACTGAAATTATATCGATTCTATAAATGTTAGTTTTTGGTTATGCATTTCGGTTGCACTCCTATTTCACGCAATAAATACATTGTATTTCCTTAGGGATTAGAAGTACAGCTTCTATATTCAAGTTTAAAATGCATACGGCTTCATCACGTTTTTTAAATGATTTATGTGATTTCCATATATATTGTTTAAACGTAAAGCTATCAATTCGAAATATAACCGAAATGCAGAGGCGAAAAACAATAGGTATAGAATCGATATAAATCCGAACCGACGTATCTTGTAATGGTTATGAAATTTTTTCGGTTTTCCATAACTGTTTGAAGCAAAACAAATAGATAACAATTTGAAATGGTTATTTTCGGAACCTTTTCAACCTCTGATATGAACATAAGATTCTCCAGAATCATTAGCAGTTGAGTATAAAATAACTGAACTTATACAACCAAGTTAGAAGTTAACTCAAATTAACCCTTTGCACTGCAAGCAATTTGATTTCCTAACTTCAAAGCATTTTTTTGCTCCGATTCAATGCGGTTCATTTCCTTTCGGGCATATTAAATTTGTTACTATAATCGTACAAGCAACAATTCCATGTTTATCAAATTTTTAATGCAAACATGGTAATGTAATAGTTGGTTTGAATAATAGTATGGCAATTTTTAGTGTCGCCTCAGAGGAGCCATTGGAGTGCTAAAGGTTAAAAGAAGAATTATATAAAAATTAAAAGTTTGATATATAACATTTGATTATAGACGTAAACAATTTCATTCAAGCTTTTAAAAATATTCTATTCAAACTTATTCACAGGAAAGTATCTGTTCCAGCGAAATTTTTATAAATAGAAATGTTATTCCTGGTTGCTTCTATAGAAAGTGATCTTATGGAACAGATATTTAAAAATCTGTATAATAAATGTTTAAGAAAAGTTTTTAAAATGAAAAGAGAAACAGTTGCTAAGCTCTGAATTATTTACAATATTATAAATGTGTAACTTTTTTAATGTTGTTGAAGTATTCATTAGATACTATTAAGTATTCTGAGCAGTGATTACGAAGTGTCTTTTTATACTTAACTTTAATAAAGTAGTTGAGGAGTGTTTACTGCAGTATTTTATGGCTTCTGTTTAAACTAAAACTTTTACTTTTAAGAACTTCTCTTAGAATTAACATGAAACTCGTATTTCATTTAGCAAACTGTTAGTGACATAGTAACTCTGGTAACAAAGTATATGAAAGTTACTGTCAAATTAACGATTAAATATGTACAATACAGGAATCACTTATTTTTTGTCCAGATATAAAAATTAATTCTCATTTTGATACATGTATAATAAAATGATACATTCCGCTCAGAATGTTAAAAAAGAGGTGTTCAACTTTGAAAACAAATTGTCCTTCCTTCCCGCATGAATGCAAAACTTTTTGTAAATGCTGACTAAAAGACTGATATTTTCAAAATTGTAAAAAATTTGTTGGTTTCAATTGGAACAAGCGGTGTACTTGTTTTTATGCTTGAACACAATGGAAGAATAGTTTATTATAAATTATTAGTTATCTATCTAACAATCGTTGAATGCTTATAAAGAACCTATTACAAAAGTAAATTAATATGTTTGTATAATCTTCAAAACATTCTTATAACAACACATATTTATTGGGACTCTTGATGAATAATATTTAGTTCAAAAGTTTGGACCGTTTCTAGCGTACTGAATCTGATGGTTACAAGAAACATTAGGATGAAATTGAATTATACATAGCATATATATAATATACTATGTATAATATTTTAATACCATCATTTGATATTTCAATACACAGCGTATTTCGCTTAAAACAGGCCACTGAAATATTCCCTGTGTTATGAACAATAAGAGTTTCCTTTTTTATGTACTTTGAATGGTTTTTAGAGACGAATTCGATAAAGGAAAAAATTTTTTAAGGAATTTTTAAATGATTTTTTCAGCGTCATTCATTTACTTGCTCATAACTTTGTTTACTTTATGTTGTAGTCAGTTTTACTGCGTATTTACCTACAAATATGACTATGTCCTTCAAATAACCTTCAACATTAAAACTTTTTAATTATTGTAGATGTTACTCTCTTTCTAATTTCTAAGTTCAATGATAATACAAAAAACCAACTTGTTGAAAAATAGTAATTATGTTGCTCAAATTTGTATCATAATCAACAGTTCTACGTCACATGCTCTTATTTCCCTTTATCCCTGTGCATACCAAGCAATTTTAATTCCAAAATCACGACATTCGTTTATTTATGATAGTTCCATTGTATATGATTAATTTCCTTTTGTGCATAGAAAGTTTATTACTTTATTATAGATTATTTATTTACTTTACTTATTATAGATTTCTTGAATTTCTTGAATAATGATGTAAAAGTTGCTTTGAATAATGGCAATTTTTAATGTCGCTTTAGAGGAGCCATTGAAATGCTAAGAGTTAATACCAGCAATTTGACTAAATAAGTATTATTTGTATACAGTAACACGATGAATAATTTCGATCTGATAATTTTTCGTCATAAATCCATTCTACTCACATTAAACGTTGACAGGTTAAGTCACGATTTAAAATAAATTTTCGTTTCTTTTAAATTCATGACATTATGAATTATTTTTAAAAATAAATAATTTGAATATATTTAAATATTATAGAACAATGATAGACGCGTTTATCGACAATTTCGTATTAATTTGTGTTGTCAATCTACTTGAAAGCGATGAAAGTAAGTTCTGCAATAATTAAACAATTTTAGTATTCAAAGTCATTTCAAGGTCATGTTCTTATGTGCAATGTGTAATAACGTTGACAGCAAAGCATGTTAGAGTTATGATAATAAACAGGGAAACCTTTTTTAATATTTACTATATTTAATTAATACAACGGAACACATAATCGATGATGTATATTTATTATATTCTTATAGTTTTTTCAATGCTACCAAATTTATTTATGCGGATTGCATAAGTGGTATTCATGACGTAAGTATAAAGGAAAGTATGCAAACAGGAAACATAAGTTATTTTGAAAGAAGAAAAGTATTAAAAATAGCATTTAAATAAAAATTCTTCTTCAGTTGATTTTATTTCTGTAAACCATTTAAACTACGTAAAAATTATGATGCACACCTATTGTTAAGGACAGTAGAAGTATTTAGATGACTTTTTTCCAGCGTAACGCCTTATAGTAATATATAGTAATATTTATATTAGATTTTAGAGGTAAAGGTAGAAATCTTAGAGGTAAAACGGAACCGAGTGGGGATTATTTCTTTAATCGGAGAAAAGAATAGGCATTATTGATTATATATCATTAAAGCATCTTTTTACGAGTCATGGAAAGACAATGATTATAAAATCATTTAAACGATTTCCATTTTCTCCAATGACAAATATGGAGTAAAAATGAAACACATTGACTCTGTAAAAGTTCCATAAATAAAGAATCTATTGTATAAGTAACATAAAAGAATAGGTATTATTGATTATATATCATTAAAGCATCTTTTTACGAATCATGGAAAGGCAATGATTATAAAATCATTTAAACGATTTCCACTTTCTCCAATGACAAATATGGAGGAAAAATGAAACCCATTGACACTGTAAAAATTTCATAAATAAAGAATCTATTGTAACATAAACAAAGGAATAGAAACACCAATAATTTTAGTAATTCGTAAGATTATGTTGAACAAATGTTCCAGTAGGAAGGCGTCAATGAAACTCCGATATGTTTGATTGTTGAGATGTGTGTGTGTGTGTGTGTGTGTGTGTGTGTGTGTGTGTGTGTGTGTGTGTGTGTGTGTGTGTGTGTGTGTGTGTGTGTGTGTGTGTGAGTATACTGTCGCGAGACTTAATACCCTGGTAATATGTGTCATGTATAGTGACGCCCTAAGTATTCTAACAATCAGACCCCACGATCAAACGTTCAATCTTTCCATGGAGCTGCTAATGTCAAAGAGCAAGGCGACTGACGAAGCGGATTTTGTTCACCTCGATACATGAATCGTGATCGAGGTATCTATTGAAAACTTCGATGTATCGCTGTTTCAAGTCGTTCGTCGAAGCGAGGATCCAGATATACAGTACCATTCAATGATTCATATTGTTTCTAGAATAAAGTCACCATACACGGCCATAGAGAGTTTATTCTAGGAACAACACGAACCACTGGTGGGCATTATAGCATTCTGATCAAGAATATATTTTTTACGAGAACGAAGATGAATTCGAGGCTGACCAATGAATTATTTTCTCTAATAAGATGAGTGGACTTCATGGAACTTCGAATGTTTTCTGATTCAATGGAAATGAATGTTATATCAAAACAATGGAATGACGTTATCAGCCGTTGTTAGCTCCTGGGAGCAGCTTCGGATGAGCGAAGACAACGAATACTCAACGTCTGTCAGTGATCATTACCAGGCAAAATCCTTAGCAGTTCTCAATCTCTATAGAAATGTTACTAAACAATTTTCCTGTCAAAAAAAGCTTCGTGCTCATTATCATTTTGTCTGTCTTGGATCTCAGATTTGGATCGAAACTTAGTATTGTTCGTAGAAAAGTAAAAGAAATTCATCGAATATTTTCATGAACGAAGTAGGAAGATTCGCTCTTAATTAAATCATGTACTTAGATGCTCCTGTTAGGAACTATTTCTCTATATAGTAATTGCAGAACACCTCTCAGCGATTCGTGTTACTGAGGTGAAGACCCTAAAGGCTCCTAATCTTTACCACGCGAGCATGTGCTATGTAATGTTATTCTGAATACCCAGTTACTAGGAAGATTGTTTCAGTAATTTTTTAGGTAATTCGAATCATTCCCGTGTAGTATGGTTTGTTTGAATGTAAATGCCCCGAAATCCGTAAGTAGTTCATGTTGTAACTGAGACAAATTCCTTCTTGTAAGTCTGGGTAACTCGTTTGCACCGAAGCAGGAGCACTCTCATTGTCGATTGTTCTGGAGCAAAGCCAACAGTAATCACGTAACAGCTACAAGACAGATGTACAACCAGTTCATACAGCCTTGTAAATTCTCTAAACATCTGAAGGTTCCCCTTGCAAACTCA
>CM052089.1:5050880-5081701 GCA_028453745.1 Agapostemon virescens
CGAGGGGTGAACAAACAAGATTAAAAAATCATTAAGCGGATTCACACCTCGCGACAAAACTGTAAGACATGTGACGCTTTTTCGAAACAATCAAATCGTAAATTCTATTTTACCTTACGTCAATAATGTGTAATAGCATCTTCATTTTTTATGACTTTCATTTTTAATTTAATTTCTACTTTTTTACACTGAAATTATTTTACAGACTATTCGTTCTGCCAATTTTGATAGCGACTCTTTTAATTTTGTCCGATCGACAAAATTACAGCAGAAAAATGTTAAATTTACGTTATTTACGTTCTGTAAGAAATTCTGAACAAACTATTTATTATTTTATAAGACTTTACGTTTAATATTTTAAAAACTCAATTGCTGTATGTAAAAAATACTGTCTCCAAGAATCAAGTAGAAACGATCCATCACTGTTACTATCATAAAATTTACTTCTATTTTCGTTTACAAATTAACCATTTGTGTCAAAATTGTCTGAACTTGAAATGTGTATTGACACTATTGCAGAAATGGTTTCTTTGGATAATACTGTAAAAAAATTTATGAGAGAACTTATTAACTACGTTTAACCACAAAATTCATTGTGAAAATGTTTCAGGCATAACATACTGAAATATTATAAAATGTACAGGAGAAAACGTTTTCTTCACGAAAAATATGTAAAAAGAAGTGTAAACTCGAAGAATTTCTATCGTCATAGGTTTTCCTGTTTACGATTCATAGCTTAGTATTCTTCAAGTTAAATAAGACGTAAAATTGTACAGTGTTCCCAAGAAGAAGAAAAATAAAAATTCTTATTGAAACAAGTTTTTCATTAATTTTCTTACATGTCTTATGGTTTTGTGGCGAAGTGTACTAGAAGCAGTGTATAGACTTGACGATATAGCTCGCAGAGTATCATAATAGCAACAGGATTCTTTCAGGAATATCAAGGAATATTTTTGTAGTTTTGGAAATGGTAATACGATTTACTGGTGCGACTACTTTGAAAATAATGAAAATTCGTGTCCTCGGCGGTAAGGCCATTATAGGTCTAATGTGTTTAGAACCTTGAAAAATTGATTGTTTTTTTTCTATATATTCTTACAATATGCGTCGTCAAGACTGTGTCTGCTAAAGTATTTGAATTTGTAAGAATAAACGAAGATGTGGATGTATGGAAACCGCAACTTTCACTTTAACTTAAAAAAATTATATTGTTTAGTCCAAATAATAGAAAACGCATTTGCAAAACTTTAATAGAAAACAATAGTATAGTTATTTTACGAAAATGTTCAAACAAGGCCTACAAAGTGACGCTTGAAACCAGGAATTTCCCTTAAACTCGAAACAATAGTGGTGCAAATAGACGTTGATCAGACCCGCATTCCTTTACCTAGTCAATTTGTCATCTTTACACAGTATACGTCGTGTCAGCACGGTTAAATTACCCAAGCAGGAATCAAAGATCGATGCATCATCATCTAGTTTCACGTCGCTTTTGTCATTTTAAAATAACAGCACGAATGTAATTAATTATCTCTCCTGTACTACCTATATTTTACAGTCTTTTTCATACAAATTCTATAATTTTAGTAAGAAATAATTACTAATTTAATATTAATAACTGGAGTACTGAACAATCATTGAATCTATTTCTGTCATTATCGTAATTGATTGTTAATTTTAAAACGTACGCACTAGAAGATTGTGTACAGTAAGTCTTTATGTTTAGAGATGAGTTACATCTTTTTCACGCTAATTTAAAATTCAAAAATATAACTTGACATGATTTTCAAACTGTGACATTTTTAACATATAAAAATGAAACATTTAGAACAGAATAATCGTACAAATCCTGTTACCTATAGTTTAGACGATTTAAATGATTCCAGATAAATTTCATTTTGAAAATCACACTTCGCTGATTATAACGTTAGTAGATTGTGCATACTTAATTTTAGTACTTACTTCGATTAGAACACGCATTATTGATTTTAACGGCCTTGAGATATATGATCAAGGTGGCCAAGCCACTAATGCATCACGGCCTATTCAGCACGCCTTTATGCTTCCTAATATTGAAAAACCCAATTTCTTGTTGTTGCAAAAGGCACATACTTTAACAATTCGAACAAATTATTTGACAGAAAATCCAAATATGCTTCTGACATTTAAATAAATTTTCTCAAATTAAAACTTTCACGTTTTTCGGTCTTTTCGCCATTTTTAATCTTTTATTTCTTTGATAAAATTTACAATATTTATATAACTTATAGGAATCTCTACACTACTTGTCTTAAATTTTTCTTAAAGGTCCAAACAAAAGATTTGTAAAAAGTAACTGTTACTATTTTTCTCACAATCGCGGTGAAATGCAATTTTTCCAAAACTTCTACTATACATCACCCAGTTAATTGACTCTATCAGCTTTGCAGAAAAACTGAAATCATTCGATTTTTAATACGTTCCGTGCCAAACCGTTTTTGACTAAAGGTTGATATATTATCACACAATATTTCGTTACATCATCAGTCCATAAATAATTAGCTTCTATGCTGCATTTTCTGTAATGTCTCTTTTTTTTGGAAATATATTTTATAAAATTCAAATTATCATAAAATATATGTTTTCAGTGCATTAAACAAATACGTGTACCATTTATGGTTCGCGTGGCCTCAAGTTTAGCGTGTACCATTTATGGTACACGTGGCATGGAACGTGTTAACGAAAGAAAATTAATTTGATTTAAACTCTGCGTTATCAACTGTTCGAGTCACTATACATTTTGCGTATAACTATTCCCTTCCTGGTTGTACTGCCAGTACTATACCCACCATCCTGTGCACAAACATAGTTACTCGTGACATGAAACTTGACACATTTCACAGCGAAGTATGCCCTAAAGTAATAATTTCCAATTTCGAGGGTAATAGAGTGGTAAAGAGAATAGTAAAGCCTCGATATAATAGAAGTTTTGAAAGTCCTGTATGTTGCAAAATACTTGGCGAACTCTCTGATCGATCGAGGCGATCTAACACACGATTCTTAATCACGCCGTTAACTGTGAGAAGCACGCGCTTTGATCTCAAACGCGCTTTATACACTTGCCCACAATGGGACCACTGGTTCAGGAGTAGGATCATACTGTCGGCTGGCCGTTTGCCAGAATGTGGCAGACACTGTTGCCCGGAGTAATGAGTTGCCCAGACTTGCGCTAGGAGCTCCTAATATCTATCCTAGCGACTATTAGGCGCTTTATCCCAGTTACAAAACGAGTTATTGAAAGACACTGGACAAAATACTGCTGGAATCTGACTGTGCTCGGTCTCTTCGGCCAAGATCGCGGCTCGTCACTCTCTCTCTCTCTCTCTCTCTCTCTCTCTCTCTCTCTCTCTCTCTCTCTCTCTTCTTCTCTCTCCCTCTCTCTCTCTCTCTCTCTCTCTCTCTCTCTCTCTCTCTCTCTCTCTCTCTCTCTCTCTCTCTCTCTCTCTCTCTCCTTCTCTCTCTTTCTCTGCCTAGTAACTACGGCTTTGCTTCTCGAAGCAAGGAAACCTCCGGGGTTGTGCAGAATAATTCTAGATTCTCGCAAGAACGACGACATGAGACGTATTCGACGATCTTGTTCAAGATATGCGAGCCTGTAGGATCGTATCGCGCACACCGCAGAATAATATATAAAAACGAGCTGACCGTACGACATCACGACGACTGTCAATCAAAATAACACTTCAGTCCACATCAAGTAACAATATTGAAATATATATATATATAATGTATATATATAGATAATATATAAATATATATGACGTGTGACGTCCAAGACCAGCGCATCGCAGGAAACGATTACGGGTATATGTATAAATATATATGTATATATATATATCAAGGTGGCATTCTCTGATGGAACACAAAGAAAAAAGAAAAAGAAAAGAGAACGAAAGTATATAGTAAACCAAGGCGAGAAACTGGGAACGACCGATCATATATGACACGAGCAAAAAGGTTTCAATCTGGCGATTCGTGCTCCTTGCTTGTTACGTGGCACCTTAAAACCGTCATAGGTCCAGGAGCCTAACTTCAAAACACAGGTCTGTACGTCGTATGGAAAGAACTCAACGTCGATGGAGCAGGAGGATTTATATACGGCCGGCGGTTGCCAGACGACCAATCCCGAATAGTAGACCGTGGCCTTGGTCATCAGCGTCACCTCGTAGTTCCCGTCGGCGCTGGAATCACCGAAGAAACGAGCCGAACGTGATCACGATTGGCTCCTCGAGAAGAACAACCGGATGCTGCCATATTGCGACACTCTTACCTTCTACGTTCAAGATGATAGAAGAGTCCGCTATTGCATCTTCTCGTCAACTAACCATTTCAACGATTCGTTCAATGCTCCTTTCTCTAAACCGTTCATCGTACACCGGGACCCTGTCGATCGGTCCCACCAGGATTTTTGTCGAATTCGAGGCCAGACGATTGTTTTGCACAATATTTCGTTACAATTCCAACTTTCCGTCGTGAACACTCGACACATTACAGCTTGTATCCCATGGAAGAGTAATTGCTTTCTAAGATCGTCGATGATCTACGAATTGAACCGAATAGTTTGACAGCGCAGACTAACGAACAGGTGCTGAAAGTTACTCACAGAATAATGTTTCTAAATCTGATATTTAAGAAATTATGTATGAAAAATAACTGCTAGCATAGCTTTCCCTCGTTTTCAGGAGACTGGCTTCTTTGAACGATTGAAACGAAATACTGTACGAAATCACTGGCCCCGCCAGATCCAACAAAAATCCCTCACGAATCAAGCTATCCTGACTGATTTTCGTAAAAGAAGAGAACCTGGCAGCATCCGTCTCCCAACGTAGTTCTCGACACCCATCATCAGTTCCGTTTGATCATGCAATCTCCAGAACACGATCCACCGAGTTCCGAAATCCACACGACGAGCCGATCGTTCTTTTTTTTGTTTAGTCTAGCCTTACTATCTAGGCGGATCATCCCCGACGCATCACGATCTGTTTCGATCCACGTCGCGGAGGACCCGGTATATCTGTTGGCAGGGAACTTAGCGGCTACCATGCAAGTTTACCTTGAAGCCGTCATAGGTCCACGAACCGAACTTGAGGACGCAGGTCTGCTCGTCGAATGGGAAGTACTCCACGTCGATCTCGCAGGATGACTTATAAATGGCGGGGGGCTTCCACTCGACCAATCCTTGATGGTAGATGGTGGCCTTCGTGGCCAAGGTCACCTCGAAGTTGCCGTCCGCGCTGCGAGCGAGCACATTAGTGGTTCTGGGCGCTGCGGCGGTCGAGCTTACTTTGTATTTCCAATTCGATACCAAGCCGTCATTTTTTTTCAGTTTCGGTGATTTCTTTTCGTTTTTGATTTGTTTTTTTTTCTCTTTGAATGAGTCTCAACGATGCTTTTAGAAACGGAAGTTGAGGTCTTTTGCAAAAAGTAGGCACATTTAGAATTCGGGAACCATTACCGACGAATTTCCGAAAAACCACGAAACTCGAAGATTGCGCACGTTGATATTGAAGTTTGAAATACTTTTGCTTTTGTCTATGGAAGTGAATGGAAATCCATCTTTGTATCTCAAATGTTAACGAAGGGTGTGGCGGGTACTCGAAATATTGGGTTCTCGAGCTTCGAGACTGGTTGGCTCTGGTTGAAAGTTCGGGTAAGTTGAAGTGCAAGTATTAGAAGTATTAGTTTAGACATTTTTGAAATCGTCAAATAACTCGGGTATTCGAACACTGTAAACTTTCATGATTCCAACTTAACCAGACCCAAAACAAATCCATTCAGCTCAACGATTAATTCTAGTAATGTGATACAATAATTTTGTTTGAATTCTTAAGCTCTCTTTTGGAACAGCGTAATCATTAAAGTTCTGTTAGCAGACTTCCGGCAGATGAAGCGTCAGGATAATATTTTAAGTACAAAGGGAAAGCTCAAAGTATATTTGGCGCAAAATGAATTTAAGGTTCTACGTAGCAATTTTGTTTTGGAAAAATGTAAGAAATTATTTGTGTATCTAACGAATAGATTCGTGTGAAAAAAGTTCAAATATCTTCTCAATGTAAAAATTGGTTATATTTGATGGCATTTTATAAATTGCATTGTTTACTATCAAAATGCCATTACTATAAGTGCCTAATATGCGTTAGAGAGGCTCTTATTTCGACCCTATTGTCGACATACTCGAAGTTGTCCATTTACGGTATTGTAGAAGATTAGCAGGTGGACCACGACACTGATTTTATTGATAACAACGTTTTATTCACAGAAGCGTGTGCTACGTGGCGATGGCGTGCACAGACAGGAAGAAAGAGGTTAGGTACATGAGAAGAAGTGATAGTTGGCCAAAGGTGCGCGACTTTAGGGCTAATTTCCAACAGGTATTGAAATAAGCAATTTTAACGTAAACATGTAAGAGTGTTTCGATTCTAATAAATGATTAATGATTGGATTAATAGAATCAAACATAGTCTAACTAAACATAGACTAACACTGGTCTAATAAAAATGATAGAGATACATTATACAATGTAGATTATATATTAACTAATTATATCAATTAATACATAATTAAGCATTTATAAGCAGATTTATTAAATATTGTTTTTATAATTTTGTTATGCTTAATTCGAAAATAAAGGTACATTTTCATATAATTGAATTTGCAATAAATTCTTGTGCATCATCCCACGCATCTCAAACTTCTTTTCGTTACTTCACTTTTTTTATAATTCTATTATCTTCTTCTGGATTGAAATAACTTTACAAGCAGCAGACAAAACTCAACGAAATTATTAGAGTCTGTAGTATTGCACTTTCTCAACTAAAATAAATGAAAATAGAGACAAATGTGACTATTCAAAAGAAATGACAAGAAGGTCGATCTTTATTTACTACGTGCAGCCTAATCGCTGGCAACCAATTACTAAATACAACTGACTACCTAAACAGTTGCAAACTTATAATATAATTTCTAATGTTTTGTATTAGGTCAATCGGAAAGTTCTGTCCATCTAGCGTCGAGTAGCCGTAGCTCGAACTGTGGGTAACTATAACCTCTAAAGTAAGGCTAACTTTTTAGTTTGAACATCTGTTAATAAAACTCAGTACACAACAATTTACGCTTGCATCAATAACTTCGTTTTTTTCTACATTGAAGATGTCGGAATTTGAGCCGAATAAGCGTCATTTGCGCGAAGTGTTAGTCTTTTGTTTCAATTGGAAGCTCATTGAATGATTGTAGACGTTTATGACGATAATGCTGTTTCCGATAAAACATGTAGAGAGTGGTTTCGACGTTTTAAAAATGGTGATTTTTCTTTGGAGGACAAAGAGCGTTCTGGACGGCTACGAGTATTCGAAGACGAAGAATTGCAGACGTTGGTGGATGAAGATCCATGTCAAACGCAAAAACAAATTGCAGAAGCGTTAAATTGTGCTCAATCTGTCATTTCCGACCGTTTAAAAGCCTTAGGGAAGGTCTGCAAGGAAGGAAAGTGGGTCCCATATGAACTCAAGCCAAGAGACATTGAAAGGCGGAAAACCATCTGCGAAATTTTGCTTGCTAGGCAATAAAGAAAGGGGTTTCTCCATCGTCTCATCACTGGGAATGAAAAATGGATTTATTTTGACAATCCTAAACGTCGAAAAACCATTTGTGATCCTGGCCAACCCTCAACATCGACGCCAAAGCGGAATATCCACGGAAAAAAGGCTTTACTCTGCATTTGGTGGGATCAGGAAGGTGTGGTATACTATGAACTGCTAAAAACTGGTCAAACAGTCACAGGAGATCTCTGCCGACAACAAATTATCCGTTTGAGTCGAGCATTGCACGAAAAACGACCACAATATGAAACGAGACAGCGTAAGGTGATTTTGCTGCATGACAATGCTCGTCTCAAAAATTGTCAAGGAAACGATAGAAGCACATCGCTGGGAAGTGCTACCACATGCGGCTTATTCGCCAGACTGTACCCCATCTGACTACCACTTGTTTCGGTCGATGGCACACGCACTTGCTGAAGAACGATTTAATTCGTACGAAGATCTCGAAAAATGGATCTCCGCCTGGATAACCTCCAAAGATGAATCATTCTTTCGACACGGAATTCGCTTGCTGCCCGAAAGATGGGAAAAAGTCATCGCTAACGATGGACAATATTTTGATTAACGTACTTTTTCATTTTCTTTCATGAATAAAGCTATACTTTTTGTAAAAAAACGGACGGAACTTTCCGATTTACCTAATAACTGTAAATAACCTAATGTGATATGTCGTTGTATTCGTTTCGGGAAATGTTATCGTGTTATGACAAAGAAATATATGGTTCCATATAAAAAACAAACTTGACTTTAACTCCCTCCCCCCACTATTCGAATCTTGAAACAATTACATTATATGATTGCCCCTTTCATATCGAACAACTTTTCTAAACAAATTTTTTTTGTAACTTCAGTGGGTCACGAGATGTTTCAGTTTCCCAGATAAAAGAAATACGCTGTACAGTGTGTGCAAGTGTGAGCCATGAAAAATTAACAAATTCATCATATTTGCACCCATTATTATTTTGTGTTTCAATGTATAGTGGCTCACGTAAATATTTGTACAATTTTTAAAACTAATTAATCTTTTTAAAATTGAACCAAACGATTTGATTTTTCTAGAGCAACGAGAAGCATTGATTTATTAACCAGATAGCTGTGTTTGACGAGTATTCTCGTCATGGAGAATTGGCAAAACCTTGTATCATGACGAGTATACTCGTCATGCGAAAAATTTAGTTACCCTAAACTGCTTAAATTGTAATTTTAGCGAAATCTAAAATATATTCGTAAATTTCAATATGTGTCGAATATTTGGAGGTCAAGACGCAATAAAACGAACAAATAAAAGATATAAATAATTTAAGATCGATTCATACATCTCGTTTGAAAAGAGGTCGCCACAGTTAACTGGTTAAGTCATGTGCAAAAATGATTTTGATATAATTGGAATTTCTGGAAATTACACGAAACAATAGAAAATATAATTTTTAAAACATTTTTATTTAGGCCCATAATGAAAATTTAAAGTACGCATTTTGCAGGCCTATTTTAGTTATACACGTGTTTAACATTTCATCGAAATCGGTGGACACAGAAAAGAACGATACGTGTCGAAAGATGTAAGAATTTTGGATTTTAAGTAGAAACTGACCATGAATCGTGAAAAATAACGATTTTCACGATTTTTGACCGTGTGTACGTCAACTGATTTCGATGAACTTACCTGCATATATACAACTATCATAAATCTATAAGTTGCATCTTGAAAATTATTATTACGGACTCAAATAAAATATGTTTAAAAAGTACCATTTTAATTTTTCATGTAATTCTTGACAATCGCAACTTTTTTATAATCATCTTTGCTCATCATTTAGTAAATCAATGCTTCTAACTGTCCAAGACAAGTCACAATGTTTGGTTCAATTTTAAAAAAGTTATTCGAATTTAAAATGTGTACGAAATTTTCGTGACCCACTGTACGTCATCTAAATGTTTGTATATAACATTTCTTGTTCTACTCTAATAACAAAAGATTCGAGTTTCGAAGTAACTTGCAAATTATAATACTTTAAATGTTGATAATGTCTTGGCAATCGGATATTTAGTGTTTAAATACTTTTTGGATTCTCTATATATGAAAAGATGAAATGAAATATTAGAGATCAACGAGTAACACATAACAGAATTAAGTGTAATTATAGCGTAATCGATAATGAAATAGTGTAAACATATTTTAATATAAAACAGTGTCTCGTAGAATTTTGTCTATGCACATTTGTTAGAAAGGTATCATTTTTTAAACATTGGGCCAAACAACTAGATTCTTTTGTAGATGGTCTAAAGAATGGTTTACTAAACAATATTCGAAAAAGTTTCCTGTAAAAACTGCAATTCATTAGAATGATAAAAGAAATAAGAAAGTCATATTTATACAATTTTTATCCGAGCTTCAAACGAAAATTTAATCATTACATTTTGTAGACCTTGGTAGTTTACCTCATGCATGCTGAAAATTATATCGAAATCAGTTATCGTCATTATGAGCTACAAATAATTAAAGACAGCTAAAATTGCAGTGTTTCAAAACTCTTTATCAATAACTTCAAGAAAACTGAAGCTTTCTACATCTTATACATATAAATTACAAAAATTTGCAAAACATAATGTATAAATTTTCGTTACAAACTCATGTAAAAAACTTTGAAAGCATTATTTTTGTTGTTCCTGTATTATCTCAAACAATTGACATTTTTTGTATATTGCCTAGTAACCCACTAACTCTTTTATTTTAAAAAATTCAAAGTACTTGGTCCAATTTTAAAAATACTACCCCAATTTAAAAAGTGTTCGAATATTTGTGTGGTCAACTGTATATCAATACTTAAATTTACAAACAATTAAAGAAAAAGGGAAATCCCATTTCTGATAAATAATTATAAGAAATTTTGAGATTTTTACATGTTTCCATGTTTGTTGCTTGGTTCCCCATCAATCGATATCGATGTAACTTTCAAAATGCTTATGAGTTATCGAGATCTACAAAATACAATGTTTAAATGTATTCTTTTTTAATTTCACATTCCAAACAAATGCAATGTCTAAATGTGTTCTTTCTTAATTTCGTATTGCAAAAAAATGCAATTTTTACAGAAAATTTTTAGCATACTGTCTGACAATCTGATTCATCTATCATTAAAAAACAATACAAGTTGATGGTTACGAATTTGAAAATGTTAATTCGTTTCAAAAAGTGTCAGAATATTTTCGTGACCGATTGTATGGGTGATACATTCATTGCTTGCGGAATTATTATGCGCAATTTTTGGAATACAGAACAAAAATGAGAATGGCCTTTAATAAACTGTATGTTTTTCAGGGAATTGATTTCTCTCGCACACGGAATCATTTAAATTGGAGATTATAGTAATATATCACGTCGAGCATAGCGCAGCATATCAGCAGGGAATTTATATGTTTTTAATAAAAAAGAATCTATATGATACTGGTACAGCAGAATTCCCAATATCAATATAGGAATGTATTATTGCAGATACGTATTAATCCTTTTATTGCTTTATTTCGTGCTTTACATAAAATAATAAAATTTAAACAATATCTGCAGTTATTAGTTTCTTCATGAAAACATACATTGTACCATTTTTAAAAAATTCAACATCATTCTATAAGATTCCATCTACGTTACTTTTAAAAACTGGAGTATATTAATAGAAATTAGTTATTAATTAATACAAATTAATTAATTTAATAATCGCCTATTCTACAACTGGTACATGATCACTTTGTGGATAATAGCAAGAGTATGTTTATGTAACATAAATATTAAGCACTATATTAACAATCTGCATACTGTGCATGTTCGAATACTCGTTTATTTATAAAGTATTCACAAGAGTAACAAATATCCGGGTATCTTATTTGTGTTACATTCGAGTACTTACAATGTTTCAAGTAATTTATATCTGTGCTAAGTGATTATCATATAATCTTAATAACAATAAAAATAACAAAAATAAAATTATGTAGACCTAACTGAATTTTATGGAACTTTAATACATTGGATTTTCTTTGTAGTAAGTTATCCTGAACCACTTAATATGGTGATTATAATTTCGTATATGATACAATTTGTTGTATACACTTTTTAATTTATTCTCATCTTGACATACTTTAACAAACTAAATTTTATTAGGATTCGTGAGATACAAAGGAATTAAGAAGTGCTAAAATCAATTTTTACTTTACAGTTTCTTTAAATTAAATTGACTTTGACTTTTTCAATTTTTACATTTATAATTAACTTTTGTGGTATATGTGTGTTATGTTTTATCTAAACCAGCAAAATTAGTATCGAGTGTGCGTCACGTTTACCGAACGTTTTAGTGTATTTTAGAATCATGTTCAAAAGAAATTACATGTAATATTTTACTGATGTATAATATTCTTTTATTTCTTATCTATAATTTATAGTTGCTTTCTTATTACTTTTTAATACAGTTACTGCCAAATTCTTAGTCTCGTATATTATAAATCTTTATTAGTTTATTCTCTTGTCTATATGACAAGAAATTGTGTGTAATATTTTACTATTGTATAACTCTTTTTCCTGTCTACTTTCCTGTCGCTTTTTAATGCAGTCACTGTCACATTCTTAGTCTCGTATACTACAAATCTTTATTAGTATATTTTCTTTCATCCTTCAGTTATTCCTGGATTTATATAAATCATTATACACATACTGCCTGACGTAGTATATCCCCAGAGAACACAATATAAACGTAGGACTGCTATAACTACGTTATTATCATATTGTAGCTCATGAAATATTTGTTTCTGCGTTGTTATCACTGTACTCATAAGTAAATTACTGGAGTTTCAACACTGTTGTCCTACATTACCGTATATCCAGCACCAAAAAGTAAAATAATATATCATCAGATTTTATTTACTTTTTATATCTTTAAATATAAAAACATATCTTTAAAAATTGGAAAATATTTTCTGATAGACGAAATGTTTATACTAAGCGGTTTATACTAAGTTTGTACACAATTATGATATCGGTTTCGTTATCGACGATTCCTCAAAATCGATATCATATCGGTTCTATAACTATTTTTCGATTCTTGACTTCCGTCATGCATTTCGATTTTCCTTCTGATTCGCGCGATAAATACAACCCCTTTATGGATGAATAATATGGAGTCAATATTTAAGTTCAAAATACATGCGGTTTCATTACATTTTTTAAATACAGTACACGTATATATTGTTCCGTCTGGGTCGAGGAACAGCCTGTTCGAAGGCATTTGTTTGCAATGTCTTCGACGGATTAATTAGAAAATCGTTACTATGCCCATTCGAGTGGCTCACAAAACGGCCGTACTGCCCTGCAATCGGTATCGGGCTGAAAGGTGACCCTTCGAAGCGACCGTCAATGGTCCCCACCGTTGAGCAGGCTACTTGGGCCCTAAAACCATCCGCGCCATTGTGCGTGGATTTTCGAACACCGTCGCGCTAATCCGAAGTCATTTTTCCAAAAAATTAATTAACATTGGCAACCTGAAGGAGAGGCTTCATCCTCCACCATGGAGGAACGTCCTCCCCTTTCAGGTGAAAATTAACGAATCAGATACTGTGTGCATCGTATCGGCTACACCCTCAAATTGTCACACGGACCACGCGAAGGGAAGAGGAAACGGACTTCGGGAAAAGTGATCAGAATCGTTTTAACTATCGAGTCGAGCAGAATCAATTTGACTACAGAGTCAACCACATCGAATCATTTTGACTTGATCAACTATCGTGCGAGTTAATCAAGACTGAAATCTTTGACCATTGTTCGGGTCATAAGACAAAGAAATTCGATTAACGTTTCAGTCGAATTTAGAATCTCGCGAAATACACCATCGTTTCGGAGTGAATCTTACGTTCTAATAAAGATCTATCGTCGCGAGATCTACCTAACTTTTCATACCCTGTAACACGGTCCGCCGGAAAACATTTGAACTAGCCGTCCAATATTAATTTGGTCGACGGCATTGATGAACGAAGAAGAGTTGCGAAGTGCTCGTCGTATACTCAGTTATCGAGAATCGTCTCCCGTTTTGCATCTTACAAACACAATCGCGCTAACAGGAACTTACAACTTTGCTTGAATACGCGACCGCGAGGAACGGAATATTATATTGTATATTGTGGAAACGTAAAGCCATAAATATGACATACAACCGAAATCCAGAACCGAAAAGTAACAATTATAGATTCGATATATTTTCTAAGAGTTGTAAAACTTTCTTGGTTCTCCATAACTGTTTTAGTCAGGAGCAACATATAGCAGTTTCAAATGGCTAATTTCGGAACCGTTTCAAACCCTGGTATAAATATAAGATTCTTTAGTAATTGATTATAAATTTAACTTATACAACCAAGTTAGAAGTTAACTTGAAACAGAAAAGGGATTAGATAAAAGTTAAAAGTTCAATACCTATCTTTTACTTATAGACGTTGGCGGTTTCATTCAAGCTTTCGTTATCTTTGGTTTTGAAAAATTTTCTGTGAAAATTTATATGCAGGAAAATATCTGTTCCTGTGGAGTTTTTATACTCAGATATGTTTGAGTCAAAACTCATTTGTAATCATTTGAAACGGTTACTTTCGGAACCTTTTCAGTCCCTAGTTTATACTGAAGTATACCTTTCAAACGTCTGCTAGTTTTGAAAGTACATCATCAACTGCCGATAATATTGTGATGTCGGACGTCGGAGACACTGTCAGAAATGTCACCCGTTGTGCGAAATGTATCAATCGGTTGTTTAATTTTATGGTATGCGCGAACTGATTGTGTTTGTTTAAATCGATGACGACGAATATCGAAAAAAAGTAATCGTGAACGATACGAACCTGCAAGTTTTCTTCCTTTCTTTCAAAAATATGTATACACTGTTTACTCCATTTTCCGAATGGTCAGTCAGTTTATCTCACAACATTGTTAATTTTAATTGGAATGTTTAAGTCTAATTATTTATTGCAATTGTTACATATTTATTTGCTTGAGTAATCGTATTAACAATTGACTCACCACGACCACGTATCTGACCACAACCATTTTATGCAATTGTATGCATTGCATATTTACAAGTTATTTTTCATATATAATGAATTATATATTACAATAGTTTCGCGAAACTGTAGCACAAAGAACAATTAATTGTTTCGTAGTTTAATTATCTGAAAACCAGATAGAAATTATATGGAACGTTGTAAGCACCTCGATAATAATATGGATAAGGTATCTGGGGAAACATAGTCTGATATTTCCCATTCTCTCAGGTATTCTTCGAGCATTCAGGTTCCAAACCGGTTGGATAGTAATCACTGTAATAAATATACTTCTTCGCAAATGTTTCACCTCATTTATCTCGCACATTCGTTATTTCTCTGGTTCTATTAAATAAAATATTAAATGAATAAAATGCACAAAATATATTCGTCAGTGAAACACTCAAGCAAGGCATGTGCGTGGAAATTATACTATTTATTTGTTACCCCTATTTCATATTTACAGTTGTACGATGTTTTATATCATACGATATTTGATAAATTCCGTTTCTTGTCAGTAAGATTGAAACTAAATAAATATACATTAGGTATATCTAGTGGCTGGACCGAATTGAAACTCGATTGTTATCGAAGATTAGTAAAATATAATAATAGAGGAAAATGTTTTATGGTTTAACAAGCCGTATCATCCTTTAACTTTTAACTTTTTACGCAAGTTCTTCGGTGCAGTTGCAACATGCAAGTCTATATAAACACAATGGTAGAACATTTCACCATTTACTGTAGATACTGGAAAAGGGAAAGTAAAAAGTAAACATTTCAAAAGTATTGTGTTTCCACGATTGAATCTTCATACTTTTATATTTAGAATATTACAAGGATTCGATTTATGTAAACAAAACTAATGGAATCGCGTTAACAACTAGTGCAATCGCAATTTCCATTGTTATCCACAGAATCGTTATCCACAGAAGATCACATTACAAGATGATACAGTTTGTTACAGTATTCAAAACAACAATAAAGAAATAAATAAAAAAAACAACAATAAAAGAAGAACAACTAAGTTATAAATTGGTCTATTATACAGGGTGGTTCCCGCAATTGTTTCAAGTCATAATTCCGTTATTATTGCATTTACGAAAAAATGCCAAAGGAGAAAGATAAATGGTTCGAAGAGCAGTATATCTGTAGGCTTTTAAATTTTTTTAGACGCAGCAGTGCATGTGTAATTAACAATTGCATCATTTCTTTAAACAAAAATGCATAGTTTTTTTACACATATCGATTCTCTGTTCATTCTACGTAAAAATGATTAGGGTACCATGACAAAAAAATTATTAGATCTCGAGATATTTTCAAAAAATGTCTTTATTGAAGAAGATGCTCAAATACTTCATGACTATGTCGCAAAGGTAAACACCCTTTCGACATTGTTATCATAACAGAAACTGATTTGTACGAGTAAGCATTTCATCGTTCAGTAGCAATTCACGTATCATAACTCGAGTACGAAAACTAAGAATTTGAAAAAGTGTAACTGTATTTCACTAAATACAAGAAAATGTATTTTCTAACAGTGAGAAACAAGATATGTACGACAGTTTTGTGTTCTGTGATAAAAATACGAATGCCGCCGCAAGACTGTACCAGGAAAAATATCCAAACCTTCGATAACCATCGCGACAATTGTTTTTCCAATTGAATAACAGTTTGCAACACTATGGTGCATTTACCAAACCCAGAAGAAAAGTTTCAAAACCAGTAGTAGGAAATGAAAACAACAGAGTGAACATACTCGCTTATTTACAGTGGAAACCACAAGCATCTACACGAAAAATATCGAAAGAATACAATGTAAGCCTCGGTAGTGTGAAACGAATTTTAAAATCAGAGAAGCTTCACCCGTACAGATTTAGTGATTGACATGCCTTACATGCTGGAGATTCAATAAGACGTATGCAATTTTGTCAATTTGTTTTGAACCAAATTCAGATGAACGAAGATTTCCCGCGGCAGATTTTGTGGACGGATGAATGTACGTTCATCAACAATGGTATTTTTAATCATCATAATGAACATACATGGGCAAGAAGAAATCCATTCCTTAGGAGGAACATACATCATCAAATAAGGTACACTACTAATGTATGGTGTGGGATTGTAAATACCAATATTATTGGTCCATACTTCGTCGGTGGTGCCCTAAACGGAGAAAAATATCGGCACTTTTTGGAATTTGAATTGCCATCTCTTCTCGACAACATTCCTCTCCGAGACAGGTTATATTGTAAATACTTTCAACAACATGGTGCACCGGCACACAACTCACAAGTGGCCATGCGGTTTCTAAAAAATAAGTTTTGCAATAACGTTATCGCAACAAATACATCAATACGTTGGCCAGCCCGCTCACCCGATTTAAGTCCCCTTGACTTTTTTCTGAGGGGTTATGTGAAATATAGAATTTATTCAAATCCCATACATTCTGTAGAGAATGTGAGAGAAAGAATCATACTGGAATGTGCAGCAATAACTGCAGATAAATTAAACGCAGATATGCAAACAATAAAAGTACAGTATCAGAAATGTTTAGAATGTAAAGGACAAGCGTTTGAGCATCTTCTTCAATAAATACATTTTTTGAAAATATCTCGAGATCTGATAATTTTTCTGGCATGGTACCCTAATAATTTTTTACGTAGAATTGACAGTAGAATCGATCTGTGTAAAAAAATATGCATTTCTATTTAAAGAAATGATTCAATTGTTAATTGCACATGCACTGCTGCATCTAGAAAGAATTTAAAGGCCTACAGATGTAGTGCTCTTTGAAACATTTATTTTTCTCCTTTGACATTTTTTCGTAAATGCAATAATAACGGAGTTATGACTTGAAACAATTGCGTGAGCTACCCTGCATGTGTAATTTCTTTCATATTTTTTAATTACGTATTATTTATTTCTATATGGCCCGTAACATTTTTTTCCATCATGTAAACGGAAAACTAGGGGTATTGTTTACATATAAAAAATAACTTTCTTTTTCACATCTTGTTAACATCCTTTTTAAATGGAACAACATTACAGTTGGTATACAATGGCCTTTACAATCTGTATAATTTTAATAGTAGTTTACAGAAAGCGTTGCAAGCAACCACAATGAAATTCTTATGACTAAATTATTAGTTTGTTGTTGTAAAGTGTAAAGTTCCCGGTTTGTTCTTATTTTATTGTATTTCGGAAATTCAGGTATGAATGGTGGTTGAACGCAATCTGGTAGAGAAATGTTTACCTATTAACATCCCAAATTCAGTTGCCTAAGGCAGTCTTGCAATACATGCGAATAAACACTGTGCCTCTTTGAATATTTCATTCTACAAACAGGCATTGGTCGATGCAATGCATACACCTCGCGAAAATATGTAAATACAACGGCGTTTTATTACTAATATGTGAAAAGTGCATTATTAATTTTTCGTACTATTGAATGAAATTATTAATCTTGGAATTTTAATCTTTGATTTAACACTAGAATTATCAAACCATTCATTTTGACTGGTCCCACGTTTTTTCTTTTGCAATTATTGAAGTTATAAGAATGTTTTCATCAGAAATTTTCGGATGTATTTCTTTAATGACGTATACTTTACAATAAGAATTGTATGAAGTTATAATAGATGCAGTCTCGTTATTATTACAAAGCAATATATATCTTTGGATTTATTTTTCGGTAGTTCTAGTATTAAATTTGACAAATTGAGTTATTGAATTTTAGAAACACATGTGATAGGTAAATGGACACGCAAAAGATTTATTTTAAAAAAATGTACAACATTTATCTATTCCTACCGTATCTAAAAGATATATGCAATTTTGATTGAAAACATAATTGACATACAGTCAGTTTGTAATTGAAGTTATAATAATTAATACAATTTAATTTTATTATATCATGTTTAATTATTAAAAGAAAATTTTATTAACGGTTTAAAAATAACATATTTTATTTTAAATGCAAATGTCAAAACCAGTTTACTTTGAATGTCGAAACCAGTTTACTTTGAATTGAATGCACAGCCTGATTCGATTAATTTCTAGTAAAATTGTATTTTAATATTTCTGATAATAACATTTTATACACACTGCATAATCATTGCATAATTACCTCATGCATAGTGATGGAACTGTATAAATCGTGAAATAATTGTAAGATAATTTAAAATAAAGAAGAATTAAATTGAACACAATAATTGCATATAATGTTTACAATAATATTCGATACAAATGAGTAATTTGACGATAAACTTTACGTACACTTTTTTATGTGTTAACTAATTTGAATAGAAATTAAAATATCGTACTCGGATGGATTTGTTTGTAAATTTGATAACTGTGGTAAGTAGTAAACATTCATTGATGCTTTCTTCGTAAGTAAATTCTTTATTTAAAAATTATATTTTTGTATTATAATTAATGTAATATAATTGTATTATAATTCCATTGTTGATGTAATCCCTCGGCGAATTATTTTGAAAATATAGATCACAAATAATCGAATGCCTTTATTAGAACAAATATTTATATATATCGTATCGATACATTGTTTATACTATCTTTAACATAGAATGTGTCCTTTTATAATAAATATTTAGATGCTAAAGTAATACAGTGAATGTAAACACCTATTGAACATAAATATACTTCTTCTTGCAAAAAATTATTGGAGATACAGTATAATCATTGTAACCATGAAGAACATAATACGGTAAAGGGTTAAGAAAGCGAAATTCATGGATAATTAATTAATGTTATGTATATTCAATCGACCACATGGTAATTAAAATAATTAAAATAAATTAAAAATAATTAAAATAAAGCCCGTTAAATTTTGCAGTTCTTAAATCCACACAATACGATCCTCGCTATCGAATGATCGATCTGTTCCCCTATTGGCAATCCCTCACATCGCCTCAAATAGATTTCAACGAGGAGTGTTCTCTCAACAAAACGTTTACGGGCATATCGTGCTCGAAATTCTCCTGGTAGAATTGATCGATGATCGCTCGTTACGATTTCAGCGTGACAAGGGACGAGCCAACCTCGATGATATAATGCTCGTATCGAAGATGGCTGGCGCCGATTAAGACCTCTTCCGATCTTTATAACGCGCCTCACACTATCGGCCCTTGCGAGCCACGTTACGCCAGCTTATAAGGGGGTGTTATCTTTGCGAGAAGTGTGAGAGACAGATATCTGGGTTAATGAATTGCTAGGACGAGGGAAAAATGAGTCACGTGTGCTTCTCGTGAGAAGCTCAGAATTTTATGGAGCCTTAACGGAGATTAGTTCCGCGCTTGAAAAATGGATAATTTCGACTGCAGCTGAACAATTTTAGCTTTCCATTTTTAATTACAATCGCGAGACCGTTCATCGCTTGCCATTTCATAAAAACTTGGACTGTAATTCACAAGTATCTAGACACTTCTGAATTTTTACCATTATTTTCTCCGTACCGTGATCATTATGTTACTTTAAAAGAACGGTGTTACACATTCGAAATTTAAAAGTGACTTTTTATCTGCTAAACATTTCTGCGTCTCGTTAGTCAACAATAGTACCTTTACGGTTCTTACTTCTATAGGGTAAAATCTATTTATTCATTTCTGTTAGAGTTAGAAAATTATGCACTTCACTCAACAACGAATATAAGAACAAAATATAAAGCACATAGAGCATAAGGTTTCTTCCAATGACCGTTTACATTGAGAAAGATTTTAATTGCGATAAAATATTCAAATGTTTTCGATTTTATTTTACAATTATTGAAATTATAGAAATGGGTTTACCAACAGTTTTAGTAAATTCTAGAAAACGGACTCTTGGAATATTTAGAAGTAGATACGGTAAGTCATATTCAGACGTATTATGAGTGCAAAACGAAATAGTATTTGCACTGTGAAATACAAATATATTGATAGATAATTTCCTACATTATGGCACACTAGTTAATTTGAAATAATTATTTACTTTCTTAATGATAGAGATACTATATAAAATATTCATAATTTATTAATATTTACGAACTTTCATAAAGCGCTATAGTAAAGTTACTGTAAATGGTTTGCATGTCTAATTTTAAATACTTATGAACAGACTATGGATTTTTATGTAAAATAAAAATTGTTGAAGTCAGTTATAAAAAACCGAAGTTAATGAACAATGTGTTTTTTCTTTTAAATATGTTGTTAAAAAGTCGAAAATAACATATCAATGTTTTTAAATTTATAAATTTCGTTTCAATTTTGTATTTGGCTTATTGTTAATAGAAAATCTGTAGTCTATTTATGAATAATAGTATGTCTACATACACCAAGCAACTTTGAAATACAAAAAGCAAATATTTTAACCATTATACAAACACTTAATTACGTCTTAAGTAGGTTATGACTTTAAGAATGAGACCATGTCTGTGACATTGACGTATAAGGTAAATTAGCCGAAAATACGATCTTACTAACTATTTTACGGTCTGCCATAAAACTCGACGTAATAATAATCTTAATACTCTGAACATGAAATTTTACAAGTTTTGATATACTTCAGGTAGCTAACAGCAAAGTTAGTGACGTTCTGTTTGCTACGTCTTTATGTATTTGCAATAAACAAACATAAGAAACATCGCCATTCTCCTGAGAATGTCCAATTTTCTCTATCAAACAACTTAAATATCCACAAACTGTGTAATCCTCATTTATTCAATAGTATTATACGGTTTCAAATAATTGTACGTCTTACAAATCTATTTACTCTTCGTAAAACAATAAAGTAAATTTATTATAAAAGGCGTTCATGGTAATTTATTCTTTATCCTTACCCGTTCTACGAGTTATCTTACTTCACTGTGCATTATCATAGAATATAAGTTATTTCTCAATTTATAGGAAATATTATTAGAGTTACAATAATAAACAGGAAAACGTTTTCAATATTTACTATATTGAATGAATACAACAGAACATATCGATGTTCGATAATATAACGAATATAATCGATGATATAACGAATGAACATGGCGAAGGATACATGAACTGACTACGATCAGTCACTCCGATATTCTTATTGTTTTTTCAATGCTACCAAATTCATTTACGCGAATTGCGTAAGTGGCAATACTTTCTGTCGAGACGTGAACACTGATTCAAAACGGATGTTTAAGACACGGGAAACCGAACTCGGCTATTTTTCAGGAATTTCTACAAGTGGCAATTTGAAATGTCTTATAATTTATTCTTGAGTCAGGACACTTCGAGTTAAGACATTGAGGTTTGATTTCTTCGTAAGAAAGTGCTCTTGAAGATTTCCGACTCCTCGTTCAATGGCGACAGACGTATCATAAACATCTAGTTGTGATATAAGAGCTACTAAGAACTCTAAGCGATCACCCTTGAGCCCGGTTTCCGTCGACCATCGCTTTGGGACAGTTTCGGCTTCGCTTGAGGAAAATGGGCGGATATCAGATACTGAAGGAAACTGTCCACGAATTTTCCAAAGTTCCTTTATTGGATAATAATTTTGATGCTCACAAATTGGTTCCTCTATACAGGGTGAGTAACCAAACGTTTGCACCTCAAATATCTTTGTTGTTTCTAAAGATACGTAAAATATGGTAAGGCTAAAGTTGAATGGCACAATGAATGGCACAAATTATTCAAGTATATATTGACTATTACTCTGTATGACCTTTTGCCATTTTTGGAGAGAGCCATAATCCCATCGGAATAAAACTTGGCCAAGTGATTTTCACAGTCCTTTTTTGAATCCAACTTTTTACCATCAAGGTATCTTTGCAGAGAATGAAACAAACAATAATCTGATGATGCATGGTCTGGGCTATACGGTGGATACATCAAAACATCCCAGTTAGGTTCTCTCAATTTTACGTTTGAGTAATGATTCGCAGATGGAAATTCGATCTATCAAATTTTTCTCTGTTAAATCATAAGACACCCAAACATGGAGCTAGTTTTTGTATCCAGCCTTCTACAAATGATACAAAATGGGTGAATGGGAAATGTTTAGTTCCCTAGCAATCTCATGACTACTAATATGCCGATATGCTCAACTATTTGCATTATTTCATCGACTTTTTCTATGATTGGTCGACCAGACCAAGGTGCATCTTTAATATCGAAATTTCCAGAATGGAAGCTAGCAAACCATCTACATGCTGTTGCATTGGATAAAGCATCTTGATCGTAAACCTCAAATCTTCTCGTGGACTTGTGCATCGTTTTTGCCTTTTCTGTAGTAAAATTGCAAAACATAGCGAATTTGTTCAGAAATTTCACACCTATTCACACTAATATTACTTTTGACACGATTGACGAAATACAAAGCTGTCAGCATGAAAATTGTAAACTCAAATATCATCTTTCAAATGCGGGTCAGTATAACGCAATCTGATTAGTTTTGCCCTATATGTGACACCAAACAACATTTAGTGACAAAACTCTCCCAATACTTTTCCGACACTCTAATATAATTATACAACATATAAGTATATGATTATACAAGATATAAATATATAATCTATAAATGCATTATACAGTGTGGTCTAAGCAATTGTTTCAAGTCATAACTCCGTTATTATTGCATTTACGAAAAAATGCCAAAGGAGAAAGATAAATGGTTCGAAGCGCACTACATTTGTAAGCCTTCAAATTTTTGTTAGATGTAGCAATGCATGTGCAATTAACAATTGCATCATTTCTTTAAATAGAAGTGCATATGTTTTTACACAGATCGATTCTTCTTGTCATTCTACGTTAAAAATAATTAGGGTACTATAGCAGAAAAATTATTAGATCTCGAGATATTTTCAAAAAATGTATTTATTGAAGAAGATGCTCAAACGCTTGTCCTTTACATTCTAAACATTTCTGATACCGTACTTTTATTGTTTGCATATCTGCGTTTAATTTATCTGCAGTTATTGCTGCACATTCCAGTATGATTCTTTCTCTCACATTCTCTACAGAATGTATGGGATTTGAATAAATTCTATATTTCACATAACCCCTCAGAAAAAAGTCAAGGGGACTTAAATCGGGTGAGCGGGCTGGCCAACGTATTGATGTATTTGTTGCGATAACGTTATTGCAAAACTTATTTTTTAGAAACCGCATGGCCACTTGTGAGTTGTGTGCCGGTGCACCATGTTGTTGAAAGTATTTACAATATAACCTGTCTCGGAGAGGAATGTTGTCGAGAAGAGATGGCAATTCAAATTCCAAAAAGTGCCGATATTTTTCTCCGTTTAGGGCACCACCGACGAAGTATGGACCAATAATATTGGTATTTACAATCCCACACCATACATTAGTAGTGTACCTTATTTGGTGATGTATGTTTCTCCTAAGGAATGGATTTCTCCTTGCCCATGTATGTTCATTATGATGATTAAAAATACCATTGTTGATGAACGTACATTCATCCGTCCACAAAATCTGCCGCGGGAAATCTTCGTTCATCTGAATTTGGTTCAAAACAAATTGACAAAATTGCATACGTCTTATTGAATCTCCAGCATGTCCAACACTAAATCTATACGGATGAAGCTTCTCTGATTTTAAAATTCGTTTCACACTACCGAGCCTTACATTGCATTCTCTCGATATTTCTCGTGTAGATGCTTGTGGTTTCCACTGTAAATAAACGAGTCTGTTCACTCTGTTGTTTTCATTTCCCACTACTGGTTTTGAAACTTTTTTTTGGGTGTGGTAAATGCACCATAGTGTTGCAAACTGTTATTCAATGTTATTCAATTTGAAACACAATTTCCTAGTACAGTCTTGGGGCGGCATTCGTATTTTTGTCACACAACACAAAAGTGTACATATCTTGTTTCTCACTGTTAGTAAAATACATTTTCTTCTATTTAGTGAAATACAGTTACACTTTTTCAAATTCCTAGTTTTTGTGCTCGAGTTACGATACGTGAATTGCTACTGAATGATGAAATGCTTACTCGTACAAATCAGTTTCAGTTATGATAACAATGTCGAAAAGGTGTTTACCTTTACAACATAGTCATGAAGTGTTTGAGTATCTTCTTCAATAAAGACATTTTTTGAAAATATCTCGAGATCTGATAATTTTTCTGGCATGGTACCTTAATAATTTTTTATGTAAAATGGACAGAAGAATCGATCTGTTTAAAAAAATATGCATTTCTATTTAAAGAAATGATGCAATTGCTAATTGCACATGCACTACTACATCTAAAAAAAAAATTTAAAGGCCTACAGATATAGTGCTCTTCGAACCATTTATCTTTCTCCTTTGGCATTTTTTCGTAAATGCAATAATAACGGTGTTATGACTTGAAACAATTGCGTGGAACACCCTGTATGTAAATATATGTATTGTAAAAATGGCTGAAATACATCGTTGATTTAATACGAGTGCATAAATCTTCCCGCCAAAAATTTGCGAAACGAGTCTCAAAGAATTCTGTACGTCTAACGCAGGCGACCGTATTGTCAGTAGCTGGTCCATCGAAACAAAGGGAGGAAAATAAAGCGGACGAAAGACTGAAATTCATCCATTCTCTACTTTCTCTCCTTTTCATGAGTAAGAAGACTCCAGAAATAATATCGCGAGATCCGCGACAGAAACAACAACGACAGCTTAAGCGGCGACGGCCGGCGGCCGCGACGAAAGCAGCAAGAAGACGAGGAAAGGCAGGAAGATCAGAGGTTAAGTGAAATTGAAGTTGAACCCGGTGATGAAAACGGCTTGCGGTATCTAAGGTGACCCGGGGACTCCTTCGCAATAGTTTTCATTTCCTTTTAATCTTGGTAGGGTTTTCTGCCATCTGAAACGAAGACTGCCAATTCTCCTTCCATTTTTCGCGAACAGACGAGATGAAAGGAATGTGTGTGCTTATAGAGGATGTAGAAGGAAAATCTTAATATTAATGTACAAAACGATTCATTTTCCTGTATAGCAATCAACAACCGGGGTTACGTATTTAAGAAAACAGGGATACACTACATTTCGTAAGACGAATACGCATTCGTCTTCGTTGCACATGTGCGATAACTACACTATCATTTTATTATACGAAATATACGTTATTTGGATTGATTTTAACGAACAGAAGCCAAACAGAATTTTTTTTAGTCCCTTCATAATTTTAATAAACCGAGGTGCATATCTTGAAGTATTCAAATTTCTTTAATTTAGGTCTTGTTTCACATTGCACTAATTCATTTCAACATAAATGCATAAGATCCATAATCTACTGGCAACCATGATTTCATATATTGTGTAACAAGCGTTGAATTAATTTTGTATCATGTTATTTAAAATTCTAACGCATAGCATGGTGTTGGAAGAATTTATAAATTTTCTATGACAAATATTTTTCATATTTTACAAGGTGATGTACTGTGTCCAATAGAATATTGTAACTGTAAAGGCTATTGTTGATGAAATACTGGCAACTAACTTGATAATCTGTTGTTAATTCTGTCAATTTCCCTGCACCCTCATCCTAAAAACAAATTCAACCCAGGAAAAATGCATTCTTGATTAAATTAAAATTATATTTCTTTGGGATTAGATACGATGATTTGTATTCACCGAGGGGCGTCACTTTTTGTGCATTTTCAAAATCATAAAAAATAACAATAGCAGTTTCGGAAAAGAAGTAAATAAAAGAAATCAATTTACTCTATATAAAAAAATTGAAAATTATAAAAAGCATTCTATTATCAGTTTGAGTTAGTAAAACGATTGATTTTAGTTGTATTTAGTTTCAAATAATCAGTCTTTCTCGAATCAACAAGATTATCAAATATGAATTTAAAAGAATGATCAGAGGAATAAATTCTAATTACTTTTAATTAATTGATTTCGAAAATGAAACTAAAACAAAATGCAAATGATGTAACAGAACTGTATATTCTGTATATATTATATAATATATATAATAATATTCTGTATACGTACAGAATGTTTCAAAATTAGTATTATAATTTATACATTATACTCATTTTTCTTTTTTCTTCGGACAAATTAATCTTAAAATGTTGTTAGAATAAAATTAATTCAGTAAAGATTTTATAAATCATTTTTTAATTTAATAGAAATAATATCATGGAGTTTTTGTTGCTCACTATTGACGAAATCTATGAAACAATAAATAAACAATCTTGAAAATTTAATTATAAATTCCTCTTCTATATTAATATAAATAATAACGATATAATATTAATAATGTTAATAAGAAAAGTAATAAAATAAGTATGCTGACAAAAAGTGATTTATGGGGACTCTTAAAGTTTCACAGTCTATAAAGTTCCTCGATTAACGACCGAACACTTGTATTTTTATTTATATATACATTGTTATTCTCAAATTATTTAAAATAATTCATGTAACCATTATTCAACCAGAATTCCTAATTCGAATGTCTATCCTTTAAGTTCGAGATTTATTTCATTGAGAACAACTTACTTTTTATTCCTATCAGTTAGAATACGAATCGAGTTTTAAGACTTTGGTTAAACCCTTAACAATGAAAACTAATAAAAACTGAATATCGCGTTTAAATGAAAAATATATTTATTAAGACTTAATGATTTTAAAATTTAATAACTATTAACAATGACGGTTTACAAATATAACTTTAGATTGAACTTTAACGGTAAATTCAACCTGTTGTATGCGTTTCTAACATCAACAAGTTGACAGTTCAGAAAGACGATCAACTAATTGAAACCGAAAACAAGATCAACGCTTTCGTCGCTTTCTGGACAAACTACCTTTAAATTTACTTATATCTAACAATATTAACCCATTGTACTCCAAGCAATTTTAATTCCAAAATCGAGACATATTTTTTTACATAGAATAGCTACATTGTACATAGTTCATTTCCTCTCGTGCATATAAAATTTGTTACTGTTATCATACATACAACGCTTCAATCTTTATCGATTTCTTAAACGCAAACATAGTAATGTAACAGCTGTTTTGAATAAAAGCATAAAAATTTTTAGTGTCGCCTCAGAGGAGCCATTGAAGTGCTAACGGTTAACAACTACTTTTTATTTATTTTGTAAAATAAAAATACCCATAAAATGTTTCAATTTATGATTGGGAAAAAACTCAAGTGAACACCATTTAAAAATTAATCCTTCTAACGTCTTAAAAAACTGAAGTCGTATGATATAATTTTATGAAAGTTATTATTTGCTAATGGATCTCTATTAAATTTCAGAACGTCCATATTTTCTTCAGATTTTATTGCACTCTGCTACGTTATCCCAGTCTATTATAATTGGTAAATCTCAATTCCATAAATAAAATGAGCTGAAAGCTAAAAATAATGTTCATTGGAAAAATGAAATAGGAACCGTTTATTTTGAAAGTGGTGCAAGTCCATTTTCTTCTGTTTCGAGAAAATTAAATGTTAACAGGTCTGACAATTAAAAATATCGGTTAATTATGTGAAGTCTGGGAATGTTTGTACTAATTTATCAATATGTAATTTGATTATATAATCTTTGATAAAAAATTTCTTTTAGGCGAATTTAACTAAAATAATATATATTTCCAGGCTGCGAATGGACTTACACCACTTTCAAAATAAATGGTCCATATATACCTATACTTTTTTTTATTGATTAATTTATAATAAATCGGTTACTCATTATCTTCGAATAGAAAATAATTTCTCGAATGATCCCACTAATACAATTATTTTTTGTTCGTCGAAAACAATTAAATTTCACTTATCTTTTATACAATGTGCCATTTGCCAAATCGGACCATTTAATTTTTCATATTTTGTACAAAATTTTTGTAGGAAAAACTGATGCAGTGTTCGAACATTCTTGCGAGTGACTGTATGAAGCTGTTATCAGCACCAGAGGGAATTCGATTTTGTGAAAACGTGTTGTAGGACAAACTGGTGTCTTCCAATCGAAGAGATTGCCCGTGGCTATACGGTCCCCGGAGAAATACTCGTGTCGTTACTCGAAAATCCGGATTGTAGAACATGTTCGCGGTTTTCCGACATTGACACACTATTTTTCATGTAACATCGTACTTAAACACATTTGAAATATAACTCATGAATCGTACGTAGAAATTGCCGGTCGATGTGAAACACGAAAGAGAAATATGTAACGATACTGCAAACTTTCTGCACCTATGATAAGAATGGATGAGGTAAAACAGCAAAAACATTTCAACAATTTGAAAGATTCATTGTATTATTTCAATTTCTCCATAATTATTATGAAAAGTAGCAAATGTCTATATCTTTTGTTCTAGAATTAATACAGATAGATTTTACTTTGCAGAAAAATCTAGTAATGTTTCTTGAATCAGAATATTTTCAGCAGTGCTTCTTCCAGAAAATTATTATTTAACATGAATAATCGGGTTACGCATTTTCAATTTTTTTTTAAAAGTTTATAATATTCTTGTTGACGAACAGTATGATTATTTTAGATTTTGGATGTTCACTGATTAATTTACATCAGCTGCAAAAGTATGCCTAGAAACTATTAAATTTAAGATCTTTAAATATCGTGGACAATTTTTAATATTGTCTAAAAGACTGATAGAAATTTGAAAACGTAGATGAAACGTAGAATTTTAAAATTATTTTTTATTTACGCATATAGTTAGTACCTTCAACGATCATTTTTAACCATTTCATCGTTGATTTCCGTAATAAAATAAAATATAGTAGACTTCTTAAAAAATGGTACAGCATTGGCATATAAATGTACAGGTTTGCGTTGTCAATATGTGATGAAATTTTATCGTTAAATTTCACCGTTGCGTTTATTTATAATTTGTTACCAATTATTTAATTTTAAAAAATTATTTTCTGGCTTTATTAACAATATCAAATATGGAAAGTAGTAACCAAGAATGTCGGGAAAAGACCGATCAATTGTCTGAGAGAAAGTTTTAGGAAGGTATTTGATGAGTTTTAAATTGGAGAGGCAAGCGAATTGAGACATCCGCCCGAAAAAGTCGAACAAAAAAGTTAGCCAAAGTCATCTCGTAATTAAGAACCGTTGTAATCGACATCGCTGCTTACACTAATGACCCACGTAATTGAAGTGAACGAGGAAATGAGAAAAGTGAAAAAAAAGTGATAAATGTGACCATTTTAATCTTGAAAGAAGCATTTGACTGCTTGGTCTATATCTGCTGCTATTAAGCAAAATGACAGAAATTTCATTTTTGAAAACGTTTAATACTAGCTTCGGTCGAAGCTTACGAGGTAGAAACTATAACAGAAAGAAATCTTTATTTCTTGAAATGCAAATAAAATTGAACACAAGTCGACGATCAGATAAATTATAACTGGAGCAGAAAAGAGATTGATATAATCGTTTCTTTACATTGGCCATGCACAGTTTAACTAACAATATTAATGTGCATGTACAAATATGTATGCCACTGTAAATTATTGAAATGTTTTAAGTTTTCACCATAAAAGGCAAATTATCATGTGTTAAAATTGTTCAAGATTGTATACCGGTCTATATATGTTCAAGTAATTCAGTTTCAATAGATGAAAATACTATAACACAAATTTTAACTACTTATATATTTCAATTCACTACATTATTAATAAATAAGCAAATTTTCGTTGATGAATGGTATATTATTGTACTGACTATCTTTGAATATTTCATTTGTCCCTACTATTTAGAAAATAATTATATATCTATTTTATATAAAATGTATAATAACCTTTCGTCCTCCCAGCAATTTGAATTAAAAGATTAAGACACTTTTTGAGTTAGAATAGTTCTATTATATTACAGTTAATTTTCTTTAGTACATATAAAGTTTATCACTCCTACGTGCAAGACTTAGATTTTTACCGATTTCTTAACTCTTCGAGCGCTGAGTTGCTCGACGTTAAGCGTGCGCCATGGACTGCCCACTCTGTACAAAAAGTTGAGCAGACTGAATTTTCATTGCAAGGTATATTAATTGTAACTGAAATAAATTATGTGGTGACCTCAAAAGCCTTAATAACCATTTATTTCGGTTACGGTTCTGCAATCGCAAATAACAAATGATTTAACGCCAAATCTCTCCTTTTTGACGGAATAT
>CM052089.1:5089507-5113158 GCA_028453745.1 Agapostemon virescens
ACATTTGTAATTGTAAACGAAAAATCAGGAACTAGTCATTTTGACTAGTTGCCTTACAACATCGTGTCAAAGTCGTGATGTAGATTCGGTAAAGACTTTAATAAATATGTATGTTATTAATTTCTCTTAAATCAAAATAATATTCAATTTAGTTGTTGTTAACGTACATTCATTGGAGAACACATAAGGACACAATAGTTGTAAATTTTATTTTTTTTTTTCATCAATATATGAATTACAAAATAATTCTATTCCCTGCAACCGTCAAATAAATAGTAGAACACAGAATTAAGATGCTTGTTGTTATAAATAAATTTTGTAACTTCTCAAAAAGCACAAATTAAACTATAATACAATACAAATATGTATCTATAATTAGTACTAATTATCTGTATCAGTGTTCGTAATCAGGAGCTCGTTTGTCGTAACAAATAATGCACGGTTCGAATATAATAATTTAAAATAGTTTAAAATATATGTGAAAAATAAAAACGTTTATGTACACCTTGGGTAGCAGAAACAATTTACAAGAAAACTTTATATAAAGTGAACATACTCTTGTAATCGATACGTAAAATATTATCGAATCTTACTACATATAAAATGTAGGAAACATTTTAAACTTCTTGTAAAAAGTAGTTCATTCACACATAATAAGTAATCTATTAATAGTGAATGATTTAGGTATAACAGAGTTTACAATCGAAAAATGTAGCTGCTGCTGGATTGTTTAAAGGTTATAACGTTTTGCTGCAACATAACGAAAATTCACAGAATTCTTGTATAAAATTATTTAATTAGGTAGCGTTTGTGAAATAGCAGTAGAAATTAATAGACTTTTAATAATAATAACTCGTCGAAGGTTCATTCAACGGATTTAAATGTCATCTCTTTTCCCTACTAATTTCTTCAATTTACACTTAGTAAACACGGGCCAGCGTGAAGGTAATGTCTTTCAAAAACATGAAACTTAAGGACTTAATTATACCTTCACTCCGACAATAGAAGTAAAACAGCGAACATTTTCAGGAATGTAGTTTCAACTTTCCGGAAGGTTATTCAGAAACGTTTGAGTATTCGCTGTTAGTTTCGAAGTCAATTTTAAAGTTTATCGCTATATACACGTAACTTCATCATTAATGCAGAATTGCTGGCGGTTACTTGGAAAAGAAAGCGTGTCTAGGGAGATATTGTTCAACTTATACCCGTTTCACTCCAGTCCAACAATACATAAATATTGCAGAGTGGTAGGCAATAACGACGAGTTTTAACTAACGAACGTTTGCTTTAGCCATGAAATTCATACGTTACGAATTAGGGAAACCCCCGAAGCTTTTGTATGCATAGTAAAATTCCTGTTAACGCACACACATATACAGATTTATACATATTTTCTTGACTTGCAATTTTTAAGGATTCACATTTTTATAAAATTATAATGTTAAACATTGCTTTCATATTAGATTCCACTTTTCGAAAAATTCGAAATGGAAGTATAATTCGGGTGAATTTATTTTACCTGATTTTATCACGAGGTGCATAAAATGTGCCAGAAAGTTGGCTTTATGTTACTATAATTATTTTTTAATGAAGCCGATACTCTATAGAATTCACAGTGGGCAAAAAATTAAATAAATTATGAATTGGCAGTACCTTGCATAAATGCTTAGAAGAAATTAATTCTGTTAACATAAATATTAACCCTTAGCACTCCAAGCAATTTTAATTCCTAACTCGAGACATTTTTTTGTCCTAGAATAAGTCCATTATACGTGGTTCATTTCCTTTCGAGCATATCAAATTCGTTTCTATTAATCGTACATGCAACACTTCAATTTTTACCAGCTTCTTAATTGCAAACATTTTTAATGTACAAATTGTTTTGAATAATAGTCTGACAATGATCAGTGTCGCCTCAGAGGAGCCATTGGAGTGCTAAGGGTTAATATCTTACGTAAAGCTTCAGTCCAAAAACGCCTGGTTGGCTTTGACGTAAAAGTTACATTGGCCAATTGGATCGTGTATCGTTGTAATGTCTTTGAAGCTAGTTTTCTTAATATTCGATAATGTTGATATTCTTTCTAATTTGTATATTTAGTGTTTCATGTCTTTTATCGTGTGAATTTGAGATCTGTTGTAAATAAAGATCAAGTGTTAACTTTCTTGAATTTCCAAATTTCAACTTAATTGTAATCAAAAGGCAAGACAATTTTAATCGAATAAACAAAAACTTGAACTATCCCAGTAAAAAAAACAAATAATAAAGAAAACGTACGTACATTTCACATTCAATTACTTAAGACCAGATATAATTCCGTTAGTTAATTCCCAAACCTCTACAAATATTATTTTTACACCATCGCTACATTAAGGAATATTTCGATAAAATATACGTTTATCGAATTCCGATTATCGAATGAATACATGAAAATGAGAATTTGCGAGAAACTCAACAATTTCGATATTCATTCCCGCATTGCATTTATACTATTATCTGAACAAAAGATGAGTGTTTATTCCATAAGGATTGTAGTACTGTATTTGTTAAAAAGATATTTCATTTACTACAATTTACCTTGAAAATTCTTATTGCTTGTTCTTATACACATCATCAATTAATTTATTGTTTTATTGATTTTCTTGTGAAATATGCAGGATGTCCATAAAATGATCGAATTCTTTGAGTGAGCAGATTTATGAAGTTATTCTTCGGAACTTTTTCCTTTGCAATAATGTTAAACGTACAGTTATTAACGAAAAATGCAGAGCAATCAGAGCACAGCTACAGCGAACGAGTTTGGTTCGGTAATAGATTCCGCTGGACGTAGATTGTCGTTAGCCGAGCCGAATGACGTCCACTGTAACCGCGCTCTGATTGGTCCGTGTTTTTGGTTCATAACTCAAAAACGAACCGTCGAATTGCAAATCGACAAAGGAAAAAATTTTTTAGAAAAATCCCAGGTATCTCCCCTTTCAAGGAATTGGGACATTTTTCGGATATCCTGCAAATATTATATATAGCACTTAAATGAACCGTTCACTGCACAAATCGATTAACTCCACTTTTTGAAAAATTTTAAATTTAAGTGTCAAGGGACTTGGTATAGTCATAACTTTTTATATTTATTATCATTTGCTTTAATAATTAAGATTAACACCATTAAACGACAAAAATTTGTTGGCCACTGAATAATAATTTTTCTCTGAATTAAATCTGAATTAAAATTCTAATTTTCGCAGAATCAAGTACTTGTGAAGTCAAATTAATTATTATTAATGAAGTTTAATTTTGAATATTTTAACTTCTACAGATCAACATCACTTCCAAATCGTATTTTGGTAGAATTATTATAAACAATTATTTCAATTTGTCAGTGGTTTTGAAAAAATAAAATTAAACCGTTATAATCGAGATGAGTGAAACTAATAATAATGTGGATATGCAAAATAGTGAATCATCTGATGATTCTTCAATACGATTTATCAAGAAGTCTAGCTCAAGAAAAGAAATATATTATAACAGAACCATTAATATTCAGTTTTATGAAAAATCTGTAATAAAAATATGTAATAATTAACTTTTTCTGTGATAACAATTCCACCAGTCACGTAAAAATTGTAACAGTACTGACGATAACTTTTTGGCTATTCTATATTATTAATTTATATACTGTTAGATGATTAGGTAATAGATAATTTTAAAAAACAATGCACATTATTTCATCTTATTTCTCCACTTTTTGTTTGATGGAGTTAATCCATTTGTGAAATGAACGGCTGAAATATTCAAAACTTTTACGACAATTGCATGCATATACATCATGAACACAAACACTTCTTCGAATTACTGTATTTTTTGGTTTCGTTGTGCAGTAAATAAAATTGTTAGCAAACATTCTTAAAATTCAAAACGTAATCGTTAAATTTCTACAGTAATTTATTTTATGTTCATGAACGTAATAAAATAATGAACAAACATAACAGTAAATTAATCAAATAAAATTGTTTTTAGTTTTTCAACATTGCAATGAAATTTCAACGAACTTATCTTTCGGAACGATACGAATTTATTTCGATCGTAAAAATTAAAGAACTGCGGAGAACACGTTTGGCAAATCGTAACTCGTTCCAGGCCAATCCAGGATAAAGAGATACTATGCTCTTTGACGGTGCACGTTTACTTTAACACAAACGGTACTGAACAGAGCGATTGACAAATGTAACGTTACAAAAATTTCACTAAATTACATTTTTTGATTTTGCCCGATTTCTACTGTAACATAGGCTTAAATACATGAATTTTTTCCGATATTTCTCCAGAAACCCTCTTTTTTATTTCAATCATTTTGAAGCAGAATATTCAAGATGATTCAGCTAAATGTGCCATTTAAATTGCATTACAATTATTTGTTATATGAAAAATTGATTGAAACGAAATTCATCGAGTAGCATACAATGTAACAATTAGTTATTTTATGTTTTGCTTTTTTATCGAGATCTAAATGGCATTTTGAGCTTCGTTATTGTAAAGGTTAAACATTAATCGTGTTGGGAATTAATTCCTGAACAAAAAACTATAAAATATGAAGCAATATCATTAGTTGTGAAATATTTAATAATAATCGAAATTGGTTCATTTGGGAACAAACGAAACTAAATGTTAGTGTAGATTGAAAAATTGAGTTGCTCTGGTGCATGTGCAATTTTTATTAAGAACAACGACTAACGGAACCTGGCTTTTTCTTACAGGCCGGAAACTAGTCACCTTTGCTTAGCAATCCCCATCCACTACGTAACTATAAATTTTTACTACGACCTGGCCAAACGAGCGTATTGCTCCCGATTCTTGATTTATTTCTGGCGATTTGCGGGTTACACAGTTCCCGTGTCTCCAACTGGCACACTTTCCGTATTTACGGTTATACTGAGAGCAAAATTTCTTGATTCTACCACTTTCCTCTGTTTCAGTTTAATCTATCATTGTGTTATATATTGTCCACGCCTCGTAAAGTTTTGTCAGAACAGAAAAGAGAATTTTCTGTGAAATTATTGTCACTGGTAGAAGAATTTGAACAAAGTATTCGGCCGTATCATAAATTCGCACAGTTATCATCAATGCCTTCGTTTCGTTTATTGACAAAGTCATAAATTATTAATAAATCAATTATAAAATTTTCGATGATAACTAATTTTTATTTATTCACAGTTAGCATACACGTATGTATACACACATATTTCTTATAAATGAATATTAACTACTATCTAAAATAATTCAGCATTAGACATTCAGAACGAATACAATTTCAGTTTTTATATCTGATTTGATTTTTGAAATCAATACATCTTTTTATTCCATATGACACTGCAGCCAATGAAAGGATGGTTTCAGCGATCTGCAATACGATGACCTTGAAATAACCTTGAAAACGCTTAAGTCAAACTTAATAATATTGTAGTCATTCATTCGACCTGCAATAAACGAATCTATTGTTAGTAAGACGAGAATGTACTAATGATTTCGTAGATAAATTTAAGGTAATTTAGTTTAAGATAAATTATTAATTTACAGCCCTCACAGACCCGACGCGTGCGCCAGAAGGTTAATTTTCTAAAAATCTGTTTGTCTAGAATTGTCTAGACATCGTGTCTGGGTTTATGCTGCGATCAAGTGGTACACTGTTGTTTTTCAGATATTTATGGACATACTTGGCCGGAAGAACTAGTTACGAATTTGGGTACTGCTGAAAGTTAAGTATTTTATTTGGAAACGGGAAACAGATCAGCTGTACTTCATTGAATGACAATCGACTCATCGCAGACCCACCCACAGCGGAAAGGCGTCATCAGTTTCGGGGAAAAGATCTTTGAACAAGGGATACGAACAACGTCTTAGAAGGCTTCGTGAGAAAACGAAATCACAAAGTCAGTAGGCACTGCACAATTTTATAATTACACTCCAAACTGGTGATTCGTCCCCCATTTGAAGGAGAAATCATTTTTCCGAACATTGCTAGGGACAGAGGACGGGGAGATTCTTCCGATGGTTCGACTTGAACGGACAGATCATTTTTAACTTTAAACATATCCACAGCTAGATCATTTTGAACCTCGATCGAGTCCACATCGATAGATTATTCTGAATCTTGGACTTGTACAGATCGCGAGAACGTCGCGAGAATGTACTAAACTTTGTACTTTCAACATCGCGAAAACACTTTGAACTTTATACTTGTGCACATCGCGGGAACTTTGAACATTGATTTAGTACATACGAACTCGGACTGGTAGAACTTTAAACTTGTAGGTTAATAGATGTAATTTAACGAATATAAAATATATTAAATCTATTGTCGTAAGCTAGAGCGTTACTGCCGTGAACTAGTGACAATTCGAACAGAACGAACGCTAGAAACAATTATTCTATTGTAAAGGAAAAACTGTAATCTCGTAGTTGAAATGAGATTTGAACCCTGACTAAAAAATTATAAAATATATACAGTGAAGTACTAACAATTGCAGAGGTATTCTCTATAAATAATGTTTCATTGCACAACATGTTTTCGATTACAATCGAACTGAAATTTTTTTTAACAATTATAAGGTACATTGATTTCGATTCTTCAAAACCAATATTATATCAGTTTTTTTACTGTAATTTTTCGATTTTGGACGCTAAGTATGCATTCCGATTATATTTTGAGTTTATGGCTTTTTACGTTTACACGACATTCGTGTAAATAATATATAGTGTTTAAAAAATGTGATCAAACTGCATGTATTTTAAACTTAAATATAGAATCCATGCGTTTAATCCCTGAAAAATGTACAATCGATTTATTACATGAAATAGAAGGAGGACCACATCCCATAATCGAAAAATTACAATTATAGAACCGAAACCGATATACTTTATAACGGTTATGAGACATTTTCTGTTCTCCATAATTGTTTCAAAGATGGAAACCGATATCATAACTCTTTTCAATCTACGATTATAATTAATACATTTACATATTCGATCTCTAGGTGCCATACTTTGGCATAAATTAGTATTTTAGTCTAAATTAATAAATTTTAGGCTGCACTTCCTTCTGCCCATTTAAACAAGTGCAAAATAAATTAAATCTACTGTTGTAAACCAGAGCGTTATTACTTTGAACTAACGGCAATTCGAACGAAACAAACGCTCGAAACAGTATATGTATACGTTAAATGTAAATCACAAGTTAAGAAAATTTCTGGTAACAAATATTGATACGTTAACGCGTTACGTTGAAGTGGAAGGGTATCAGTGCGAGAACCTATTTTAAGTTTCAGATCACTGGTACGTACTAAAAACTATTTTGTTAACATTTCGTTAATTATTAAATTTAGGACATACGAAGGTAAAATAATTTTTACTAAGAATTTAATACTTTTTCAATCTGTTGTACAAAAATAGGCAGTTACATTAAGGAAATCAAAGTAGCCTATACATTTCGGAAACGCTGTTATCCGTAAATAAGACACATGCCTTATAAGATGCGCCAGTTGATGCCATTTAAATTTCAAGTTACAAATTTTTTATAACAGAACAAGAGATTTCTAGTTTTTCTCTTTCTATCTACATACTCGAAAATAGCAATAGGAAACTTATCACTTGAGGCTACAGTAATGTAACTTTCTAAAGCAATGTAGACGCAATAAGACAATAAAACACCCGAAGCTTCATCGCTTCAAACGAACTTTGTGAACGACGATCACTCGCCCGTACCAGCAACCTGTGATTCCATCAGACCGACAACTATGATTGCTTTTACTCCCCAGTCACGGGAAATATATAAAAATGTAAACCTTTGCACGACAAATCCAGTAGTTACGAAACGTTGCTCCAGCGAACACCAATCTACGTAGCTCAGTCAGTCAAATCAAATTAAACTCCAGCACAAACAACTTCAATAACACTATTCATTTTACACGCCATTAATCTTAAAAATTCATGTGTAGTCATTATCAAGCAATCTTGTCGCAATAATAACTTTTACCATGAAGTCATTATCTAGTCAATACTAGAAAATTTAAATGAATAAACAAAGTTATGTAAACTCTTTCAAAGAATTATTTTTGCTTGTATCTTTTCAATAGATAGCGTTCATCGTGTAAAGTTTTTACAATACTATTCATTATCAGAATCGTGAACTTGACACTACCTGGTCTGCAAATATGAAACTGGAATTTTCCCATATGTGGCGCTAGTTGTCAATGCAGTTACCATCAAATCGCATCATTGACACGTTCTTCTTCTTTTGACATTTGATAAAGATTTTCAACTCACAACCATACATTTTTCATGCAACTGCATAGTTTTTAATAGCATTGAACTCGACGAATTTGGTGGAAACTACGATTTGCGAACAGCATTCATTTTTTGTTACCATTTGAAGAAAACTGTTGCAGAATTGCATCGAATGCTTGTCGAAGCTTATGGTGAGCATGTTCTGGGTAAATCACAGTGTTGGTCATCCTTTTCCCCAAAGTGGTAATTATGGTCTTGATTTCTGATATCCCTTGGTAATTGTTTGCATTATAAAAGATAAATACAAGATATTTTAAACATTGGTAGTTGGACTTCTAACAAAATATTTTGCTTACTATTTAATTATGCTATCATAGTTGTACTTAATGAAAGCCATTGCAGTATTAACACCTTCTAGACTAGCTTCAATGACATTAGCAAATACGCTAGTACTGTCTTCTTTTCGTATCATTAAATCTGGACCGATAGCCTTTTGAAGTAACCTTCATTGCAAAACGGATAAACAGTTATAATTTGTTGTCTGTGCTGAATACGATTACCAAGTCTGTAAATATGAAACTGGAATTTGCCTACACGTTACGCTAGCTATCAATGCAGTTACCATCAAACCATGTTATTAACACCATTTTCTTCTTTCGACATCTGCTAAAGATTTTTAACTCACAACCATATATTCTTCATAGAACTGCATAGATTTTAATAGCATTGAACACGACGAATTTTGTGCCTGGAAACTATGATTTGCGGACAGCATTGATTTTTTGTTACCAATTGAAGAAAACTGTTGCAGAATTGCACATGCTCTTCGTAAATCACAGTGCTTTAAGTGGTTTAGAAAATTCAAAAGTGGCGATTTTGACGTGAGAAACGAAGAACGTGGAAGATAACCGAAAAAATTTGAAGACAGCGAATTACAAACATTGTTGAATGACGATGACGTTCAAACGCAACAACAACTTACAGATCAATCTGGGAAAGATTCAGAAGGTAGGAGAATGGGCTCAAAGACAACATGAAGTAATTTTGCTTCAAGATAATGCAACATCACAGCAAAACCGTTCAAGGAAACGAATGAGGCGTTTAGTTGGGAAGTACTTTCGCCTGCGGCTTACTCACCAGACTTGGCTCCATTCGATTATTACTTATTTGCATTGATGGGACAGGCACTTGCTGAGCAGCTCTTTACATCTGACGAAAATGCATGAAAATGGTTCGATGACTATTCTGCCTCAAAAAAGGAACAGTTTTGTTTTGGGCGGAATTCTGAAATTGTCAGAATAATGGGAAAATGTATAGCTGGGAAAATGTTACCCCGATGGGGCAATACTTCGAATAAAATATTGTGCATCATATTCGTACAATAAACATATAGTTTCTATACGAAATTTCCGTTTTCATATTTATACAAGGTGAGTCACCAAACGTTTGCACGTCAAATATCTTTGTTGTTTCTAAACATACGTAAAACATGGTAAGGATAAAGTTGAATGGTACAATGAGGCTGACACGATGCTATAAAAAATATTGTATTTATGTCATTTTTTTAGAGATATCAAGGTCACCTACAATGATAGTCCCTTTCATTAGGAATTCAGTGACTATATTATTCCGAGGTCATTCAATGACAGAGAAAACGTTCAAACTAAAATATGGAAGCAGAATACCTGTATTTTACAAATGTTCGAAATGATGGCCATCTACGTCGATACATTGATGTAAAGGAGCTCTAAAGGAACCTTGATCTCTGATAAGTACATCCGAGGTGGTATTTATTTGTTTGAATGATTTTGAAGCAATCCCCATTGACAAAAGTTAATTCTATTTTGAAAAACATTCCCGTGCAATTCTTGATGGAGTAATATGTGGAACGGATGAAATGTGTGTCGGGCCAGAATTCGTATTACGCTACTTTGACTTATGCCTGCTTCCCGGGACATTTTTCTCGTACTCACGTGAGGATTGACAGTTATAGCTGCTAAAATATTAATTTCATTGTCTTTATTGGTCGTGGGGTCCTTCCGTTTGTACTGTCTTGCATGTACACTTCCAGTTCTTCGAAACAACCTGTACGTAATAATGAAAGTCTGTCTAGAAGAAGTGTTTCGCTCGTGGTACTTTTCTTCATACAGTAATCAGGACTGCACTGCATTTTGTCTACATTCACAGTAAATCGTGATCATATCACACTTTTCAGTCATTGAATAAGACAGCAGAATCACGTTTGGAAACATACTAATAATAAATAAGAATGCTGAATAACAGTAACATTGAAGGACCTTAATATGTTTACTTTAACTACGACCATAGTATGTTTACTATTTACTACAAGTCTCAACCGTGATAAACGTATTCTGCTTTCATATTTTAAATATTATACGTTTTTTCTGTCCTTGACCTTGAATGACCTTGGAATAATATAGTCACTGAATTTCTAATGAAAGGGACTATCATTGTACGTGTTTAAAAAAGGGAGGTTCCACTTAAAAAAGTCAAGGTGAACTTGATATCCCTACAAAAATGACATAAATACAAAATTTTTTTATAGCATCATGTCAGCCCCATTGTTCCATTCAACTTTGTCCTTACCATATTTTACGTATCTTTAGAAACAACAAAGATATTTAAGGTGCAAACGTTTGGTGACTCACCCTGTATATCTGGTATATTAATATATCATCGAAATTAGAAGTTATACTGGCTTTATTTTTGTGAACATTGAGCGAATATTTTTGTTAATCGATTTCAGAATAAATTGAAACCCAATTTTATTCGTGTCTTTGTCTAATTATAAAAATAGTATATTCTTGAATAAATTGCAAATATCTTCGGTAAAATAAAATTTAACTGTTTTAAGAATGTCGTTCATAGAATTCAGAAAATTCTGTTCTAAGAATGTTTTGAATAACAAATTCTTTCATGTATAAATGCAACAAAAACATGAATGGCTCCTGGTAAAGAGTTTTAACGATAAAATATTTGAAATAAACTCTCATTACAATAAGTTGATTCATGATCGCAAGAATCGCAAGATTCTTGTAAACCTTGTTCAAATTGATTAGGGGGAATTATGGACAAAGACGATCCTCTTTCAATGAGTAACTAAACGAGCAATCAGCACCGCTTCTTTTTCTTGCTCGGAGACAAAACATTCGAAGCGAAACAATTCCATTGCTGTTAAACGCGATTCACGTAATTAATCACTCGGCAACAATGCCGGTAAATTCGATTTTCTCGCAGCATACACATTTAATTCCAGGATATCCGTTTTCGAGAACAAGGGGGGCGGGAGGGAATCGTGGGGGTGGGGCACAATCGACGATAGAGCGCTTACACGGTGCGTCATGGGATCCACGAGGAAGTTTTCTCGAGCATTCAGCAAGGAAAACTTCGGCCAGGAGTTTGCTGAGGCATGCGAAAGCCGACCGTTGGCTTGAAAATGAGAGCAATCGGGATTGGGAAGGGTTAAAAAAAAAAGGAAGAGGCAAAACGTAAAAGAGTCTCTTTGGGTGTCTCGTTACCAACGTTTCGCTTCGACATTCCGTCTGAACCAAGGTTACGCGGCAGAGAATAGATTGAAAAAGAACAGAGAGGGAAACTAAACGGAGGTGAGGTCGAGGGAAGCAAAAAGTGAAGAAAAGAGCGGCTGATTTAGAAGAGAGTGCACTCTGCATAGCACAATGGGTCGATGCTACAGTGCCATGCGGTATTCCACCTCCTTTTTCACAGGTGTGTACGTAGTATCTATGCGTCCGACAGTAACATGGTAGTCGTACATCGTCGTTGTGTATCGTGTACACAATATACATTGCATATTGCTCTCCAGAAGTCGCTAAAACAGCGCCGTGCTATTGGCCTTTTTCTGGCCATGGACGCCTACCCTTGAACATCAAGCACCAGGCGAAAAACTTTCGCAATCAGATGTAAGCATTTCCGTATCCTTATGTTGACGTAGATCGAACGAACATGACGCAATAATTAAACGCGCACAGACAGTCTTTAGAGCGTTTGTTCCGTTTGAATTGCCGTTGGTTCAAAGCAATAACGCTCAGTTTACAATAGTCGATTTAATGTATTTTGCACTTGTTTAAATGGCCACCCTAGAGAAGAAAGGACCCTAAAAATGATTAATTTAGACTAAATTACTAATTTATGCCAAAATATGGCATCTACAGATCGAATTTGTAAATGTGTTAATTATAATCGTAGCTTGAAAAGAGTTGATATTGGTTTCCATATTTGAAACAATTATGGAGAACCGAAAAGGTCTCATAACCGTTATAAAGTATATCGATGTCGGTTCTATCATTGTAATTTTTCGATTATGGGATGTGGTCCTCCTTCTCTTTCATTTAATAAATACATTGTACATCTTTCAAGGATTAAACGCATGGATTCTATATTTCAATTTAAAATACATGCAGTTTGATCACATTTTTTAAACACTATATATTATTTACATATATTTCGTGTAAACGTAAAAAGCCACAAACTCAAAATATAATCGGAATGGAAACAAAATCGAAAAATTACAGTAAAAAAACTGATATAATATTGGTTTTGAAGAATCGAAATCAATGTACCTTATAATTGTTAAAAAAAAATTTCAGTTCGATTGTAATCGAAAACATGTTGTGCAATGAAACATTATTTATAGAGAATACCTCTGCAATTGTTAGTACTTCACTGTATATATTTTATAATTTTCTAGTCAGGGTTCAAATCTCATTTCAACTACGAGATTACAGTTTGTCCTTTACAATAGAATAATTGTTTCTAGCGTTCGTTCTGTTCGAATTGTCACTAGTTCACGGCAGTAACGCTCTAGCTTACGACAATAGATTTAATGTATTTTATATTCGTTAAATTACATCTATTAACCTACAAGTTTAAAGTTCTACCAGTCCGAGTTCGTATGTACTAAATCAATGTTCAAAGTTCCCGCGATGTGCACAAGTATAAAGTTCAAAGTGTTTTCGCGATGTTGAAAGTACAAAGTTTAGTATATTCTCGCGACGTTCTCGCGATCTGTACAAGTCCAAGATTCAGAATAATCTATCGATGTGCACTCGATCGAGGTTCAAAATGATCTAGCTGTGGATATGTTTAAAGTTAAAAATAATCTGTCGGTTTAAGTCGAACCATCCGAAGAATCTCTCCGTCCTCTGTCCCTAGCAATGTTCGGAAAAATGATTTCTTCTTCAAATGGGGGACGAATCACCAGTTTGGAGTGTAATTATAAAATTGTGCAGTGCCTACTGACTTTGTGATTTCGTTTTCTCACGAAGCCCTCTAAGACGTTGTTCGTATGCCTTGTTCAAAGATCTTTTCCCCGAAACTGATGACACCTTTCCGCTGTGGGTGGGTCTGCGATGAGTCGATTGTCATTCAATGAAGTACAGCTGATCTGTTTCCCGTTTTCAAATAAAATACTTAACTTTCAGCAGTACCCAAATTCGTAACTAGTTCTTCCGGCCAAGTATGTCCATAAATATCGGAAAAACAACAGTGTACCACTTAACTTATAAACCGAGACACGATGTCTAGACAATTCTAGACAAACAGATTTTAGAAAATTAACCTTCTGGCACACGTATCGGGTCTGTGAGAGCCGTAAATTAATAATTTATCTTAAATTAAATTACCTTCAATTTATCTTCGAAATCTTTAGTAAATTCTCGTCTTACTAATAATAGATTTGTTTATTGTAAGACGAATGAATGATTACAATTTTATTGAGTTTGTCATAAGCGTTACAGTCATACGCACGTCCGTAACTAATTGTTAAGGTCAAGCATGGCCATGAATATCTCAAAAATGAGTGTACCATTTGATCGCAGCACAAACCCAGACACGATGTCTAAACAGTTCTAGACAATACCCTACAAACGCTTCCTTCCACAAGAAATCAAGTACTTGTATCTACCATTAGCTGACATCTTTTGTATTCCGAATAAATATGCATTTATTTTTAATGTTTTGCTAGAGTCTCCTTTCTCTGCCAGTGCCTCAAAGGTTTTGTCTTAAACGTCCATGCTACTATATTTTTTTGTTCGTATCGCGTTGTGACGCGGGTTATGGTTCGGCGTCGCCGAAGGTCATAAATCTTCGAGAAAAATTTCTTGACAACCCGAGTTCGAAACTATTCTCTACTATCTGTTTAGATGGTAGGGAAGATACTTTGCTAAATGACAGGGAGAGGTGTTCACAACAAATGTAAATTCTATATTTTAAATGTTAACGCAAGAACTTTGCAACGATTACAGGTGAGGTATGTGATTAATAATGAGGTTTTCTTGTCGATAGATGTTCTTGAAGAGTTCTCTTCGAGAGACGGTTTTCAAGTGTTTTCGAGTGTTACTTTTTGATTGCAAGTAATCTCGATGCAGGCAGGAATATGACATGATCCAAACGGATTCGTGGATTTTACATTTTTGGGGTTAGTGAGGGAAACGGTCACCTTAGCTGATTGGCTTTAGCATTGCAGGGAAAGGTGACCGCCCAGACTAAAGGTCACTAGAAGGTACGAATTGTATCTACGAGTGACGCGTGGGGAATCCGCTTGTCTCGAGAATCAACCGTAGCAGGTAATAAACCCGGAAAAGCGCCTCGTCTTACAAAGCGAGCGAAAACAATAAATTATTGACGGTGACTCGATGTCTGGTGATCAGCTGTGGGTCGTAAAAAAATAAAGTACTTAATATTCTAAGGGAAGAAATAGCTTTTCGGAGAAACTACAGTGAATTACTTTAATATTCGGTCATTATACAATCTTCGCTTTGCCGCATTGTAATTTTGTTCACGAAGAAGAAAAAAGAATTAATTCTAAATTACATTACTGTATAGGGTCTAGTTAATAAAAGCATAATTTTTATTTATATAATTACTATCGTTAACTAAGTATTTTATTTTAAACGAAACAATGTCTAGTTTTAACGTGACAATAATATTCGGACACCTCGGAATGTAACAATTTGCGTGAGCTAGTGTGATATTTAATGCGATTGTGATGTATGGTTACAAACATTACAGTCTGCGTAAACTGTCTCGAGTCTTAGAAAATCAGTTGTGTTTAGATATTCACTAAGTTCACTGGTAATAATCGGACGTAAGAGAAACACTTCATACAACATACGTCAACTTGTCATTTTTCACAATACAAAAGGTGAATCGGGAAGAAAAATTTCAGCAAAGCTTAAAATTAGTAAAAGTACAGTGTGAGATATTATTCAAAGATTTAAGTATGAAGACCGAATACAATCTATTCCGCAAACAGGCCAACCAAAAATTTTGGACATGCGAGATAAAAGAAAAATTATGAGAATAATAAAAAAATACATTAAGTGCACCAAAATTAGCTGCCGAATTATTAGAAGAGACTAGAAAGAAAGTGCACCCCCAAACAATACGCAGAGCATTAAAAGAATGTGGTTATAATGAACGAGTTGCTCGGAAAAAACCGCATGTGAATGAAACTAATAGAAAGAAAAGATTAAACTTTGCGAGAGAATTTGTTTTAAAAGAAGATACGTGGAGGAATGACGTTATTTTTAGTGATGAGAGTAAATTCAACAGTTTTGGATCGGATGGGCGAAGAATGGTGTGGTGAAAGAAAAATGAAGAATTAAAAATTAGAAATACGAAGCCGACTATAAAGTACGGAGGTGGAAATGTACTTGTATGGGGATGTATCTCAACATATGGAACGGGTGAATTAATTTTTATTCATAACATAATAGACAAAAATGTATACCTGAACATTTTGAAAAATAATTTTCGTAAAAGTGCAATAAAAATGGAGATTCAGAATACACTTAAGTTTTATCAAGATAATGACCCCAAGAATAAGGCACGTATCGTACAGGAATATTTGCTGTATAATTGTCCAGAATTATTACAACCGCCACCTCCGTCCCCAGATCTGAATCCTATAGAGAATTTATGGGATGAACTACACCGACGAATCAGAACAACTGCAGTAACATCTAAAGAAATGTTAAAAGATCGACTGAAAGAGGAATGGAATCAGTTTTTAAAAGTGTCCAAATATTATTGTAACGTTAAAATCAGACATTGTTTTGTTTAAAATAGAATACTTAATAAACGCTTGTAATTATATAAATAAAATTTATACTTTTATTCACTAGACATTATGTAGGAATGTAATTTAGAATTAATTTTTTTTTTCCTTCATCGTGAACAAAATTACAATGCGACAAAGTAAAAATTTTATAGTGTCCGAATATTAAAGTTGCTCACTGTATCTGCTACGACGGGGTTTGTATTGTAGGATGTGCTTATCGGACTAACGAAATCTGTAAGCTAAATGATGTCAGTTGAAAGATAATGAGTTTTGTCGACATTCTTGAGTTTCTATAGGCTTTAACGCTGAACAATTTTTACACGCTCTTGCTATACTATATTTTGGCTGTACCTCATATTCTGTGTTTCAAATAAATCAATTTAGCGTAGAACGATTGAATTGGCTTAAGAGAGAAACAAATAGTGATTACAAACACTTTCTCAGTTTTGATTTGTTCAATTTTTCACTTTCCAGTTACTGTTATCAAATTCACGACTCGTATCGATTTAATATAATCCACCGATCTCGTAGACGCATCTCAAGTTGTTGGACGCAAGTCGTGTGACTGGGAAATCCACTGGTCCGACAAAGCTCAAATGGGAACACTCTTTGAAACGAACACACGCAATTCTACTCTCGCGGGCTTTTGTAAAAAGACTCAATTCGGTAAGCTAAAGGCGATTAGAGAAGATACTTGGCATAGCTACTGTGTGTAAAGCAAGGTATCGGTGCACGATTTTAAGAGCTTGGATCAAGAAAAATTTCGTTTAGTGCGACACAAAGTCTTGGCATATATCGGAGTACAATATTGTCCTCATACACCTAGATGAAATTTTCAACATGTATGTGAATTAAGAAAATATGCAGAAGGAAATGTTTAAATTTTGGTTACAAGCTCAAATAAAAAAGCTTAAAAACATCATATTTTATTTCATTTATCATTCCAATCAATTGCAGTTTTTACAAAAAACTTTCTCGCATATTAAGTGGTAGACAGTCTTCTGTTATTAAAAAAAAAAAAAAAAAATTCAAATGCTTGGTGCAATTTTAAAAAAGTTATTCCATTCTAGAAAGTGTCCGAATATTTTCGCGATAGACTGTACTCTCATCAATATACGGACAAAATACTATTTCCTTATCTTTTGGATTGTATAAGGTAGACTTATTATAATTATATGTATACGTATATATATGTTCACCATTTCTTACCGATTAAAATTTCACAATTTTTTTCTAACAATTTAACACATTTTAAATTAACCCTTTGCACTTCAAGCAATTTTAATTCCTAACTAGAGACAACTTTCTGTCGTAGAATAATTCCATCGCGCGTGGTTCATTTCTTTTCGTGCACATCAAATTTGTTAGTGTTAATCGTACGGCAACACTTCAATTTTTAGTAATTTCTTAATTACAAACATTTGTAGTGTACAAATTGTTTTGAATAATAGTTTGAAAATTTTCTGTTTCGCCTCAGAGGAGCCATTGCAGTGCTAAGGGTTAAAAATTGTCAGATTTTCATGTCTCATTAATATTCAGTATGTTCTGTAATAAATTAGTTTTAGGGCGTCGTTCGAACTGCAAAACAGGTACGTTTTCTATACAAACTGCCGGAATTCCACTTTGGTCCAAAGTTACATTTAGAAGTGTTAACGTCTGTAATTTATCATGTCGCAAAAAGGAAAGAATATCAGGAAAAGCAAAAGGCAAAAGCTAGTGTAAAATTACACCTTCATTAGTAATGAAAGAAATTATAGTTGCGGATATTAATAAAAAATATAAAGAAGAACACCGGAGAGAATTTAAAAAACGAGAAGGACTACCCTGAGTTTTGAATGAAGTAGTAGTGAGTAGTGCTCCCAAATTAGCTCTAGAGAATTAACAAGAAAGTGGAAAACACATTAGTGGTGAAACTGTGCCTAGAGCACCGAGAAGCAAAATGTTCAATAGACGATTCGTGAAAAGGAAGCCATATATAAACCAAATACATAGGGAAAAAACATTGGCTTTCGGTAAAAAGTTTCAAGCTCAAGCTGAAGTTTCAAGATTGATGGAAAGATGTTATTTTCGCCAACGTGGATAAATGGTTCGGGTAGAAAAATTATACTGTGGCGAAGAATACACAAATCTTCGCACCCCCAAAATTTATAGTCTATTTTAAAATATGGAAGCAGTTCTGTGATCGTGTGGGGATGCATTTCGAATAACTGAGTTTGTGAATTAGTATTTTCTTCATTTTTCTAATTAGAATAATGTCAAACAGGTTACAATTTCAATCATATTTACTCATTTCATAGATGACGCGAGTATTTGGAGAATAGAACTGTTTCTTTACTACAGTTTAACCAGTTAACTGTGGCGACCTCTTTTCAAAGCGCCCATCTATATGTGTCGTGAAAATCAAGAGTTCTAGCCAGAGCGAACGGAGATACATGAATACATCTGAAATTAATTATACTTTTTATTTGTTCGTTTTATTTCGTTTTGACCTCCAAATATTCTAGCCATATTCAAATTTACGAATACATTTTAGTTTTTGCTGAACTTACAATTTAAATAGCTAATGGTAAATAAATTTTTCGCGTGACGAGTATACTCGTCATGACACAAAGTGCTGCCAATTCTTTATGACGAATATACTCGTCAAACACAGCTAACTGGTTAAGTAGCAAAGAGGTTTCTTTGCTACGTTTAAGTTTCCGATTAAATCTTTACTAATTCTTACAGTAAATCGTAATGTATGTGGGTTGCCCTATGTTTCAAATTAAATTGTTTATACATGGACCAAGTACACAGTTAATTGAGAATTCAGATATCATTGATTCAGATAATCGAGGAGCTACTGATTCCTCAATCGAGCAAACAAATCTGCTACAAATTATAATATGTTTGGTCTCAGTTTAATCATTAAAATGTCTCAAGTGTATTGGTAAAAATTTCATGAAAAATTAATTAAATACAAAACAGTTTACTTTTTTCAGACTTATAACTTTGAGTAAATATAAGTTGTAACATTACAGGAAGTGAACGTATGTCTGTAACATTTTTTATATCTTTGTGTACGGTACTTTAACAAAAAATCAATTTTTGGAATTGAACATTTTCAGATTTGACTATGTGTTACGTTATATCATGTAGATTGATATGTATGCGCACATATGAATTCTATTAAAGCATACGAAAAATAAAATGAGATTTAGTTTGTTATAAAACTGTAAATCTATGAAAAGTCTTCTTTATATCGCATCACAGACACAACCGTCGACACACAGAAGGCAGTAGCAGAAGTTATACTTTTTGTTTGGTTTTTAATATAGAAACGAAATGGTTTGGTAGAACGAAGGATGCGGGTAGTAGTGCTCAACAACAATAGAATACTCGTCTATCATGTTGTCCATTGTCAGCGCAACAAGAACTGCCAAATGTTGAGTACCTCGACTACCATTGCACGTTTTGCTAAAATATTTCCTTTCTATATTGAAAACAATACGTGACCCGTAACTTCTGCTGGCGCCTTCTGCACGACAACGACTTCCGTAGAAAAGCGAGTTCTACTGCGTGATATAATCCGTTTTTCTCTTACAGTTTCCCTTTTTTCAAATAAACTCAGAAATACTTGTAAAACTTTGCCGTGGCTTCAGGATCCATTCAATTTTAATAAAATGCTAACCCTTAGCGCACGAGTGGTGACTCTGAGGCACTATGCTTGTATCTAAGAAATTTGTAAAAATTTAATCATTGTATCTTAATAACTTACCTTAATAAGTACCTTATATAAAATTTTGATATGTTCCACAATTTTTACTCTGACAGACGCTTGAACAAGGAAATTTATTCCATTGTTTTCCGTTACTAGACTTTTATTATTGTAATAATTATAGATTATAAAACCGGTCATTTGACCGTGATAGGTTTAGTGTTCATTTAAAGACATTAGTGTTCATTAATGACATTTAAAGTATGTAAGCATCGTTATTTATCCCACTCCAAAAAATTACTAACAAAAAAACAACTTTGAGAAAGCGTTTTTATGTACTAGTATGAATGTTCCGTAGAAAAGCGAAACTTTGACCAGAGACATCTTAGAATACAGCGTGTAAGAAGTAGTGTGTAATAATCGTTACAGGTAAATTAAACATCTTAGAATCTTCGAAGCTTTGTTGAAGAAGTTCGTTGAAAAATTGACCTTGGCTGACTCTCTAATGATAAAATTTTTTTAATAATTGTTTCATATCCTTCTCATCGAGAGGGAGAACGTTCATTACGAGTTGGAATATGAATGTTCACTTGGAAAATGAATCAATGAAATTAATTATATATTAATGAAATGATTATGTTTACATACATAATTTCTTGATACCCTGTATAAACATCAGTAAATTTGTACAATCCAGTAAATCACCATCTATTAAGTGAATTATGTATGACAGTTTTATTGAAAATGTGGTACGAGTGTCAATCAGTAATTGAGAAGGAATATACAGCAAAATGCGTAGAATGTTAAATCATCGATTTATATCGTGCAATTCATTGATGGTTTAACGTGTGATGCGATGAATATATTTTGATTAAATATTTATTATTTCCAAGGTATTACACATTGTGTACAATTTAGTAAGTAAATTATTATATATACAGGGTGCGGCACCTAAAACAGGTCACCTGAATAACTCGCTTGCTTTTGAAGATAGAAAAAAAAGGATCAGAACAAACTTACTTGATATCGAGGGGCTCGTAATCTGATGTCATTAATTTTTTTATAGGTGGAGACGTCAAGGAGATATGAAGGTCAACTCTGTTTTTTTAAATGGAATGGTATAGTTTTATATTTACATTCTGATAGTGTATTTCAAGACGAATACAATGACCTATTATGAAGGTCATTCAAGGTCACGCAAGGTCAACTGCAATAGAAAATAAAATGTCTCAAAGCACTGTTCAAATACTTTTGTGTCTTCTCTGGTTGTTGGCATACTGCTCTTCTAAGTATTGGTAAGGGTCGCAGAACATAAATAAACATACCATCACATTGTATGCTTACCTGTATCCAGAAATGTTATTAGTAGTTTGACTACCGACTAGAGTACGACATTTAAATATTCAATCTGACTGTTGAATTTTCAAAAATGCGTTACACAATAGCAGAGAAAGTGGAAATGGTTATCATTTATGGTGAATGTCATAGAATTATGATGGAAGCGGTACGTGTGTATGGTGAAAGATTTCCCGATCGTAATAATAGACCTTCACTTTCTGTCTTTACGAACATTATAAAAAAGTTTCGAGAAACTGGAAATTTGTCAGTTTTAGATTATGTCTCAGTGTTGAAGATCGACATTTTGAACACTTGAAGTAGCAGTGAATACGTACATAACGTACATGCTTTGAGACATTTTATTTTCTATTGCAGTTGACCTTGCGTGACCTTGAATGACCTCCATAATAGGTCATTGTATTCGTCTTGAAATACACTATCAGAATGTAAATAAAAAACCATACCGTTCCATTTAAAAAAACAGAGTTGACCTTCACATCTCCTTGACGTCTCCACCTATAAAAAAATTAATGATATCAGATTACGAGCCCCTCGATATCAAGTAAGTTTGGTCTGATCCTTTTTTTTCTATCTTCAAAAGCAAGCGAGTTATTCAGGTGACCTGTTTTAGGTGCCGCACCCTGTATATATATTTATATTTCCTATAAATTTTCTAATAATTTATTTTTGGTTATCCAAGAATAACCAAGCTATCTTTTTTCTATCAAAAGTTTTACGATTATACGTCTATCGCTTTAACTCATTGTGCGCTATTGACAAACACACACTAACATATAACTAAAGGTCATTATAACAATTTCTAAATACGTTTACACTTTGCTTTCGATTGACCACTCTGAAGAGCTTCCTTCAAATCATCATAGCATAGTTCAAAACAATTTACGAATTAGTGTTTGCATTAACGCGTTAACTGTTAACTAATCAACCCCAAAAAACCTAAAAGATTAATATAATTTAATTGTTGTGGTCAAAATAGCTAAATTAAATCGCAGGGATTACAACTTGCATCCTTTCGTATTGTACAAATCCCAAGGAAGTGCAATGTAGCAATTAAAATGTGAACAAAATTAATTCTTAGAACAAGGCGGAAAATTATGTAGCATATGATCCACGTATGGTCGAAGTAACAACAAAAAATGTTGAATGAGTTTCTAAAAATTATAGTGAAACATGAGTAAACCTGTATAATTTTATGTGCATAAACTGAAAAATCATATGGAAAGAAATATTTTAGGTCAAAGGAAAAAGAATGTAACGCATGCATTAAAATAGCTTTGAGTTCTATCTTAAAATAAATTTTGGATATCACAATCCAGCACCCGAAATAAAAAGAGAAGGTTTTCCATTTCCAGGCAAACTTCTATTCCAGATAAACACATTCATGTCAACGAGACACCGGGAACAGTGTCAAGTCAACCCTTAGAATTCTCAAAATTTCTTAAAATCAGCAACTTCGGTATATCTTTGCAACGAACCTTTCTCGTATAGTTTTCTTCTTCTTAATTAGTTAATTATCATAATCCATTATAAACCAAAATAGTATTCTTCTTCTATAGTATAGCCCCTATATTCTTCTCTAGTATAGCCCCACTCCATGGGGCCGTATAACTATCAAGTCACATGTTAACATATCGACATTTTAGCAAATGATTTTAGTTTTTTACGAGATATAAAATAATGTCTCTGAGGTAACAAATAACAATATTGATAACGGTTGGCAGCACCGTCAACCTGAAATATCAAAGTAAATGCCTCGCAAGTTGTCTGCAAATAGAAACCAGCGGTACCATCTTGCGCAATTTACATTATTTCTTCTTCTATGTATTCTATTATAATCTTTCTATTAAACAAAACAAACCTTACATAATAACTTTGGATTTGCATATCAATAACAACTTATTTATTTACAATTTCAATAATCATTTTGTTACTATTTGTATGTGATACAGTTTTGTGGCTTTCAGGTTACAGCAGGTTATTATAATAGATTTTAATGCTTCTGCTTTGTTCTATTTTCATAGTTATGTACCATATATCCAAAATATAGATACATAATCATATAAGAGTAATGGTGGAATTAAAATTAGAGGCATTAGAAGTAATAGATCAGAAGATTCATTATTAGATTCTGAGTCCGATGAAAATCATGCAGTAGTGTTTACCCGACGATGAATAAATATTATTGACAGTGACGATGAATTTGGTACCGAATCATCATC
>CM052089.1:5118158-5152255 GCA_028453745.1 Agapostemon virescens
GTACTTAAAAAATTTCACCTAACTTGATTAATGGTTGATGTTTATCCTATCACGTTGAACTTATGTGTTTCAATGTTAAATGTTATGTTTAATTCTGTGTTATTTGATCCCTAATCAGCTGAAATTTACAAATAACTTTAAAATTATGAAACTAATTAAAACGACTTGTATCTGAGTTTTTAATCAGCTAAAATTTACAATTAACTTTATAACCATGCAATTAATTAAAGCAACTTGTATCTTATATTTTTCAGCTGAAATTTACAATTAACTTTAAAACTACCAAAGTGATTAAAATCACTTGTTTCTGATTTTTTCATTCGCAATTATCGATATTAGAAAAATATTTTCAATCGAAACTGTTCAACACACTTATTTATTAAAGCGTAGGTTATTATGCAAATTGGATGAAGTATGAATTAATGCCGTTTTGTCGTTATTGTAAAGTAATATATATTCATTCCATTTGCGGGTTGGTAGTTCTAATATTAGATACTCATTAATCGTAATCTAATCAATACGTATCGAAGCTATAGTTACTTATTCCAATACATTTCAAATTGTTCGGAAACGTGCTATACATTGCATCGATACACAAATGTCAATTTGAAATGTAAATGCAGCGATAGCATTTAATAAGTTTAAATTTCATATTTAACAATAATTTCATATATTTTCAAAAAGTTAGTCTAGTTATACACAGTGGACAACAAAACAAAGGCAATTAGATTAATAGAATTTTAATCTATTTAATACTAGATTTACTAAGAGGGTTAAAATGTCTTCTTTAAATTATTTCTTACAATCATTACGCATTTTTAGTACTTCTTATTATCTAAAATGTCTTGCGACTTTTATTAAAATATGTAAATGATTCATTCTGTAAAATAATGTTCTTCTTCTCTTGCATTTCGGTTTTAAATTTCGTTACTTCGTCACCTCATGGAACACAGATAAATTTTCCATTTCAGAAATTTCTCATAATATTTCCGTATAATTTAAATGCTTATTGAGAAAACTAATAATCAGGTCACCCCATAAGTCGAGCAATTTATTGTTTTACTATTTAATTTAAAGATTACAAAAAATGTGATCCCCTTCCTGTTGTATAACCTTGTCCTATCTTTGTGTTAAACATATTATACGTCATTATAAAATTTCCGTTATATTTTATTTAAATTTGCAAAGTCGATAAAAATATTTGCGACATAAATTTACGTTGTACATTATACAAACATTGTTAAAAGATACTTGTGTTATGATTCCTCAATTGTTGCATTCCTCCTTCACTTCTTTCTCATCTCGCATTTGTTTATACAAACAAGTGACACTCGTATCAGTTAATATACTTTTCTTTTGAAATTCTTGCGTTTCAGAAAGCATTTCGAAATAAGTCCGAAAGAAATGAACTATAAAGGTAGCTCTATTTCGTACCACTTTCATTTAGAAATTCGAAATCCTAAGTGGTCACACAGTGCCAAATTACAATTTAAACGTCCCGTTCCTCGCGGTCGTTTATTCGAACGAAGTTGTAAGTTCCTGTTAGTACGATTGCGTTTGTCAGTCACAAAACGGGTGGCGATTCTCGTTATCTGAGTATGCAACGAGCGATTCGCAACTCTTCTTCGATCTTCACCAATGCCGCCAGCCAAATTTATATTGGACGGCTAGTTCAATGTTTTCCGGCAGATCGTGTTACAGGGTACGAAAAGTTAGGACGATCTCGCGACGATAGATCTTTAGCAGAGCGTAAAATACACTTCGAAACAATGGTGTATTTCGCGAGATTCTCGACTCGAAAGTTAGTCCAATTTATTTGTCTTATGGCCCGAACGATGGTCAAAGATTCCAGTCTTAATCAACTCGCACGATAGTTGATCAAGTCAAAACGATTCGATGTGGTTGACTCGGTAGTTAAATTGATTTTACTCGACTGGATAGTCAAAACGATTCTGATCCCTTTTTCCAAAGTCCGTTTCCTCTTCCCTTCGTGTCTTCCGTGTGACAACTTGAGGGTTTGGCCAATACGATGCACACAGCACCTCATTCGTCATTTTCATCTGAAGTGGGAGGATACTTTTCGACGTTCCTCCACGGTGGAGGAGGAAGCCTCTTCTTCAGGTTGCCGATATTAATTAATTTTTTTAAAGAAAGGACGGCACTTCGGATTAGCATGACGGTGTTCGAAAATGCGTACACAATGGCGCGGATGGTTTTAAACCTTTGAGCGTTATGAACTCATATATGCGTTTTCGCATAACCATTCAATTTTGGCTATGAACTCATATATGCGTTTTCGCATAACCATTCGATTTTGGCTATGAATTCATATATGCGGTTTCGCATAACCATTCGATTTTGGCTATGAACGCATATGTGGGTTCTCACAAAACCATTCAATCTGCGAAAAAGAAATCTATGAACAGATATATGTGACGGGTGCTTGTAAGCCTATATAGATATAAAAAGACAATAAGCGTTTAAATGAGCTTTTGTACAATCGTTTATCAGTGTTGTTCATTAAATTTGTGTATGCATTCATTGTGCATTAGTTAACATATCGCTACCAAGGACTTTTGGGGTTAACTGCTGCTACTTTCTGGAAATTTGTTCTTTGCGTTTTAAACCTTCATTTTTAATTACCCCTAAAATGTCTAAGAATGAGCTTCAATACTTTAGTAAAAATGGTAGTGACATAGGCTATGAACATGAAACTGAAACAGTTGTGGAAAACGGATGTGGAATTCGTCTTCGGATTCCGAGGAGCTCTATAAGACGACCAAGATATTAAAAATAAGCAGTGACACAAGCGGTAAATATCAACACAATAGGTTGGATGTTAGAACAAACATAATCAAACCTACTTTTGTTGCTTCGGAAACCGAAGAGTCAGTTCCATTGTATGAGCAAAGGAGAAGACGTCTTCGAATATTTAGTTTATCTTCTGAAGAGGATGAAGGTCTACAGGAAAATGTTAACTCGACATCTAATGATACGGCAGAAAACTTTTCATGGTCTAAGAAAAATTTTATACCAAAATTATATAATTTTGATGAATCAAATTCGGGGATAAGGGTATACTTATCGAAAATATTCACTCCTTTGGGTGCGTTTAAGGTATTTTTCTCGGAAGAATTAATTACTGGTATCTGCGAAAAAAAAAATGTTCATAAAAGTCTAGCGCAAACTAAAATACATGCAGTTCATTCACGCGTAAATACCTGGACAAATCCTTCACGTTCGGAAAAAGATTTATTTATTGCTATTACTATCCAAAGTCCAGAATGAAAGAAACACCCATAAGAGAATATTGGTCTACTGATAAAGTTATAAAAACTGACATTTTTTCAAAACTAATGAGCAGAGTTAGATATGCATCATTGCTAAAAATGTTGCATTTTAATGATAACAATAATATGAGCTCGCACGATCCGTTGATAAAAATAAGACCGGTGGTTACTGAACTTAGAAACTCATTTTCTAAATCATTTTATCCATATGAATACTTATGCATAAACAAAAGTCTTTTACTTTATAAAAGAAGATTATTTTTTAAACAATATATTCCATCAAAAAGGAGTAGATTTGGCATTAAGTCATTCGCTATTTGCGATTGCAAAAACGTAACCGAAATAAATGGTTATTAAGGCTTTTGAGGTCACCACATAATTTATTTCAGTTACAATCAATATACCTTGCAATGAAAATTCAGTCTGCTCTACTTGCGGTCTTTCGTAAAAGGTACGCAGCCCACGGTAGGCTTTTTCGTATGGAGTGGACAGTCCATGGCGCACGATCAACGTCGAGCAGCTCAGCGCTCAAAGGGTTAAGGCCCAATTGATGGCCGATTCGAAGGGTCACCTTTCGGCCCGGTACCGATTGCAGGGCAGTACGGCCTTTTTGTGAGCCACTCGAATGGGCATTGTCACGATTTTCTAATTAACCCGTAGAAGACATTGCAAACAGGATGTTCCTCGACCTGGACGCAACAACTACAAAAAAGTAAATAACTTGATCTGATTTTCTTTTTGAAATATTAGTAGTAATAAATAATAGTAGATATACGTCTATCGTCGGTAATTCTAGTGTTAAGTGGCTGTTTCTACTTTTCTAACAAAACTCATTTAGCAAGTCAACCGTTCAGTAATAGACAAGAGGTATTGATACGTTTAAGTAATCTATTGAATTAAAAAATTCTTAAAAAAGAAATACTTTGTTAGAACTTAAATCCCTTAAGAAAGCCACTAACTGCTCAATCAGTAATGACGAGACGTTTAAAGAACAAACATTGATTAGAACCTAATCCCAGTATAATCCTTGCACGCAATCGATCGAAGCCGTACATGAATAATCGACTTTCCAGAACCGTTAGATAGTGAAGAATGCGCCAACAACTTTTAGCAGTCAGTATTACTTTTTGATGCGAAAGTGAAAGAAATCGTTGATAAAAAAATTTATTCGTTAGTTATAAAAATGTATAGTTAGAGGGTGGACTACTTAACTAATAAAATCCATCATTTTTTTTACAAAAAATAAAGTTGACCTTCCTACGACCATTATGCGCCCACACGCGAAATAACTAGTAACACCAATATCGCCTCACTCGGAACCATTCAAATTTCCTCTGAAACATTTTTCGCTGCGAGCATTAATAGCGCGATAATCAAGACGTGAGAATTACGTGAGACACCTTGTACAATAATATTTTGAAATTGAGATACGGCACATTTTCGGATAATGAAACCATGCTAATATTGTAAATTTTAATTTTCGCGTAAACATTTTAAATGACTACATAGGTTGTCCAAGCTTTATTAATATGTTCTAAACATAAAAATGAGAGTAAAACGTTATTACACTAAAAAGTCCATAAATGCTTTATGAAACACTTATAGTGAAAGCATGGAACATAAAGCTATACATATTTTTGCATGCATTTCGGAGGGATTACTTTATAAAACGAAATAACGTGCGTTTATCGTCGTACAGCAAAATCACGTACATAAGAGAAAACACATTTAACGTACATTACGTGTCTCGTTTTATCTTATTGTATATTTATCATATTTCATATTTACAATTAAACTTTTTACGAAGCATTTATGGATCCGTGCAACATAACTTTTTATTCTCATTTTTGTTTACACAGCAGAGCTTGTAGGTTTAATCTTTAAATATCGTGTAACATAATAATAATCATATCGAGTCCAATATGTATATAAACTTGTAAACTTTTACTGATAGCATGCAATGTGCGATTCGAGGATGATCACTTTTTCCAAATAAGAACATTTTCAATTTTAGGGCACTTAGGCAATCAGAGTTCTATCGTAATAAACTTCGCGGAGTGTATAATTGGAGACTCATGTGTAACGGTGATACAAGAACCATGACCTGCAAGAGTGTTCACGAGCGTAATTATTATGTGAGTGTACACGCGTATATGTTTAGCTGTATGCGACAAAATCGAAACAATACAAAATTCTAACGTATTAGTGGAACTGTAGAATATTTGGAACGCTAGTTCGTTTAAGATGAATCAAAATTTGAAGTAACGGTTGGGAACAAATAAAACTATATAGTATCATAAGAAACTTATAAGTTAGGATCAATAATATCTTAACACTAGAACTACCGAATAATAAATCCAACGACATACATTGCTTTGTAATAATAACGAGACTGCATCTAATAAAACGTAATACAATTCTTATTGCTACGTGTACGTCATTAGAGAAGTACAGTCGTAAATTTCTGATAAAAACATTTTTATAACTTCAATAATTGCGAAAGAAAAAACTGAGTACCAGTCAAAACGACTGGTCTGGTAGTTCTAGTGTTAATTACAAAGTAAGGATCAAACTCATAATAATACACAACAGAAATTTGAAAATCATTTAAATAATAATTTCAAATAGCAATATTTAATACTTTTAATTAACACTAGATTGCCCAAGCAAGTCATTTTGACTGCTTTATAATTTTTCAAAAATTATGTATATAATGATACAATTTCTTAGAATTTTGTGACTTTTTGTACAACATACAAATGCGCTTATTAATAATTGTAGTTACCTCTACCTATATTGCCCAAAAGTAGTTTTGACTGCTTGGGAAATTTAAAATCATCAAATGACTCTTATTATTGAATTGAGTAAAATACGACCAGTTCGGTTCTGTCTTGAAATAACATTTTTCATTTTTTTCGATTACCGTTACATGATAACACACAAGTACATGTGCTTCTCGATTCCGTAGGTTACGTGGAAGTTATTTTGATGCTAGCATCACAGCTTCGTCTCTTTCCGCGTACCTCCCTACCCTATCCCTCCTACGTTTTTTCGTAACGCTAGCATCAAAAACTTCATCGTGTAAATGGGGGCATTGCTCAATAAACTAAAGTAGTACTTGTTATTCGTATCTTTATGCAGTGATACTTGTTCTAACAAGTTGTTTATTTTATATCATTTGGCAAAGCTAACGAACATAAGTGAAGAATGCTCCGATAAAGAATCAGATTCAATAAATTCTGAACTATCATTTGAAGATGAAACGGTTCATATTCAAAGTGAAACATCTGAAACTGAAGATAGCGATGAAGAGTCGATCACCAATGATGAAAATGAAAGTGTCATCAATATGCCCAGGACAAGGTGCTAAGTAGTTCAGACTGATGAAGAAACTGAAAGCACCTTTCAAGAGACCGAAACAGCTACCGATGGTACTGTGTGATCAAAATTTGACGAAGGTGGTATTCCTGGAAGGTTACCATTTACTTGTATTTTCAAGGGTGTGAAACAGCCAACAGGCTACGCAAAAAGGAACATTATGGCAGATAATCTTATCAGTGCATTCTCGTTGATAATAGATAACCATATTATCAAACATATAAGAAAGTGCAGGCATGAAGACCCACAAAGATCAGCTGTAACATCATTAAATGCAACCCATTCTAACAAACACAAAATTTGTCAAGTACGACTTTGCCACAACAACAAAACAAACAATATATGTGAAAAATGTCAAAAGTATGTTTGCGGAAGATGTACACATAAAAAGATTTCCAGTTTTATTTGCATAAAATGTACAAATAATAATGCATAAATTTTTTTTTCCAAGTGAAGTAAATTTTTCGTATTGTTAATATTTACTAATAACCTGTTATATAACTGTAAATAATATACAAAAACATTAAAAATTAATTTTAAATAAATTTCTTTACACATTAGTTATTCTTTCACAATGCAGTCATTTTGACTGCTTTTGGGCAATATAGGTATATATTAAGTTTCAGTCTTTCTAGTGTTAAATTATTTTAATTGAAGATTAAACGGAAAGATTATGAATTCACGCAAACAACGAAATTATTCTTATTTTTTATTTAACCCCTTGTACTCTAACGCCGAGTCAGAGTCATGCTAAAGATTTCAAACAAAATCCACTAAATACGTGTGTTATTAGTTTTATTAACGACAAAATGAGATTCTATTTAGTTTATTCTCCATAGAAGTAAAATAAATATTAGAGAAACAGTTTGTACAAATGAAATGGACAAAGAACAGCTTATAAAATATAAAATGTAGCAACAACTTATAAAAAGAAATTAGAAACAGCACATAATAAATAAATTTCAGAAAACAGCATAGAAGTATAAAATGAGAAAACAGCGAAGAGCGTCGCAGTGACCGGATACAATTAAGAAATATTCACACTATTTTAATAAATTCGATTCAAACAGAAAAACACAAACGGAATAAGCGAGTCTTTTGCACTGAGGCTTATGCACAGTTGTAGTGATTCCGTTTAAAATTATATAAAATGTGACATGAGATAGCTAAACAAAATAGCTCTGTGTTCAACGAATTAATTGTTATTACTCGTACTTAGAACATTAAAATTTTTGTCGATTTCTTAACTGCGAATCTAGCGACGTAAAAGTTGTTTTAATAATAGTATGGCAATTTTTAGTGGCGCTTTAGCGGCGCCATTCGAATGCTAAGGCTTAAGAATGACAAGTGCCAATCATTGTAATTGTAAAATTAATAGTAGTACAAGGGGTTAATCATACACGAAAATAATAGCGTGGGAAAGATCATCTTAGGTTTCCGGTCTTAAAATTTTACTGTTCGAGTCGCAATGAAAATGCAGATTAGATAAAAATGACTTGTAGTCACACATTTTATGTACGTTTCTCTATTATGTCCGTAGAAGAAAAGAAAATATTGAAAATAACTGAAATTATGTTAATTGTTATCTAGGATACTGTTCAGGAAGTAACCAATCCGGCAACTATTGATATTATAAGTTACAAAAATCTTTGAATTTATGATTTTAGATTCGTTTCAGTCGCAGCTTGTCACAATTTGAGCCATATCATTTACAGCTAACAGCATCCATTATCGACTTCAATGACATTTTGTTTGTCTACTATATAATTTAATTAGATATACGACAGCCACTTTTAAAATTTTTATTACAGACACCTATAAAAAAGTTAAAATTCATAACCTCCACTGTTTCCTTTCCACGATATTAATTTATTTCTAATTTTCGTTGACGTCCCATGTGTTAACCCTTAGCAGTCGAATGGCAGTTCTGAGACACAATTAAAAATTGCCACACTATTATTTGAATTAATGTTTACATCGTTATGTTTGTATTTGAGAAATCGATAAAAATTTAACTGTTGCAAGAAAGAGTAATTGTAAGAAACTCCATGAGCAAAAGAGGAAATAAATCATGTAGAATGAAAATATTCTAGGCCAGAAGAACTGCCTTAATTTTTCGAGTTAGAATAGCTTCGAGTTGAAAGGCTTAAGTAACTTTTGGATCGGAATGTACCCGATAGCAGCCATGTTTGTGCCTGTATTTCGTACGCGTATATATTCATACCTCTGGTCTTCCATTCCAGCCGTTTGTTCCTGGTCGAAGTCGGTCCGCTTTTGTTCCTCTTGTCACCCGCTTTCTACCCTTGTAAAAGGCTTACTTGGCGAATCTAATACACTTTGACCTCTTCGACCGATTCTCTCTTTCTCTTTCGTTGCGTCTGTTCGGTGTTCCGTACTTTTAAAAGTCGTTCGTTCGCGAATTATATCTTCCGTTTCCGTTTCTCGAGTGGATGAAAACTTTCAAACTTTGCTTTTAAGCTTTTACGGTTATTTTAAAAATTATGCGATCGTGCAATTAATAATGGATCCGTATACCATGCCAAATATTGGATCTTGTCTAAAATAAAAATTGTCGAGTCTTCCATCCATGAATCTTTCATATACCAATATTTGAATGTTCGAATATCGCGTTACCTATATAAGTTAATTACACAGTTTTATTTTACCGAAATACTTTCTCTAATATCGTATGCATTTGTTACCTTGTAATAACCGACTTTTAGTGAATTAAGGTCTTCGATCTTGTTAAAAATATACATAAAACGGGACAGATGTTAATATGCAAAATATTTTACAAATTGTTATATAATAAAATTGAAAATAAAAAGAACAAATATTCTGTGAAACGAATTTAAAGATTTCACTTTCACTCGGATATGACGTACATAATTTAGGTTTTGTTGCGTTAAAGAAGATGAAATTCAATGTATAAAGGAGAGTATTTAACTTATAGCTTGTAAAACATTTTCTTACTCTATTTTTTCAGCTATTAGCCACTTACGAAAATATTCTGCAAATCTCTAGTTAAAATTCTGCAAACGATGAAAACTACACCCAAAAATATATTAATGATAAAACAACGCAGTCGTTTTACTTTATGAACTTTATATTTATAATTTATATAACATTATATATATACATAATTATTCCTTATTTGTTGGTAGAAGTAAAATTAGTAGTTAAAACAACTGAATATTCTTCTAAATCATTATTAACCAAGAATATAAATAAGTGGTTACCGTCAGAACTAGAATACATATAAACTAACGAAAAAGGAAAATTCTAATTTTCGCAAACTCATTTCGGCAAATGTAGGAAAACATTTCTAGCGAAAAATGGATTTTCAGCTGACAAAATTTGTACTCTCTACATATCGGCTTGATTTTAGATCAGACGACAAAAGGACATCTGCTGAAGATATGTGTCAAGTTTGCAATAAATCGAATAATTGGTTTTTGAGATAGCGGGACTGCCAACTCGATAAATGTCGTTTCGAGAAAAACCGCGTTGAAAGTTTCACGTGCTGTTAGAATGGAGAGGCACTCCACTTCAAAACCTGCAGCGTTGCTAAATTATCAAATTTATTGAAAAAGTTTCAGGGTTATATTTTTAAGATATTAATCCAAGAAAATACTAAAAATTCGTTAAAAAAGAGCAATTTCCTAATCTACCTTTATTGTGTCATTGAATACCTTTATACAGTCAGCGTAAAAAGTATTCTAATTTTATGAATATAAGATCGGACCAAACGGCTTGAATTTTCTTGAGACGTTAAAAGGATTAATTTATAAGATATAGGGAAATAATCTTTTTTAACCCTCCATGGGGTCGTGTAACTTTTAAGTCACATGTTAACATATCGACATTTTATCAAATGATTTAAGTTTTTATTAAGACAACGTATACGTCTAAATTATATATTCTCTTTGAGGTCAAGACAACTTACACGTTCCACTTTACAACGACTTTATAGAATTTTATATACCATTTTCTGTGATCGATTTATTGAATTTTTAATGAAAGGTATATCGTAATGACTTTACGAGACCAAAATTGTATTTCATTCTTAATCCATTAAACAACCAAAAATAGTATAGTGTATGTTTTCAAGATTCGTTGTAAAGGCGAAACTTCAGCCTTCAAGTTTGCGACAAATTCAATCACAACAAATTTTCTTACTATTTTTAAAACGTAACATTCTCAAGGAAAAACGTGTCTTTCACGTGTTATATCATGTAAAAATATTCTAGAATAAGATGAATGATGAAATGGGAAAGTAGAGGGTTCAAGAATTCGAATGAATGTTTATTGTTGCATGATTATTTCTTAAAAAGTTATAATAATTTAATACTAGGTTCACGGAGAACGCGTCAAAATGACGCTTTCTAATATACTGAATTTCCGAACACAAATATTTTTAAAATGCATCTACAAAGAATTATTCCACATATTTATTTCTACTGATATATATTGCAAACATTGTTAAAAACTTCGAAAAGATATATTTTTATTATTCTTATGATGTAATGTACAATAGTTGTTTTTCGTGTTTCGTAAACCTAGTGTCAACATGTTAAACACAGAGCTGTTTTCCTAGATTTTATGTCGCATGTTATTTGACACTATATGAAAAGAATACAGCTGCTCGTATACAAAAGACTTGGTTACCATATTTGTATTTTTCTGTTTCAATGAAATCTATTAATCCTCTACGGGGCTGTGTAACTCTCAAGTCATACGTTAATATACCCAGATTTTATCAAATGATTTTAGTTTTTTATTTATTATATTATATTATATTATATTTTATATTAGATAGAAACCAGCGGAACCATCTTGTGCAATTTACATTATTTCTTCTTCTATGTATTCTATTATATTCTTTCTATTAAACAAAACAAACCGTACATAATAGCTTTGGATTTGCATATCAATAACAACTTATTTATTTACAATTTCAATAATCATTTTGTTACTATGTGTATATGATACAGTTTTGTGGCTTTCAGGTTACAACAGGTTATTATAATAGATTTTGATGCTTCTGCTTTGTTCTATTTTCATAGTTATGCACCATATATCCAAAATATGGATACATAATCACATAAAAGTAATGGTGGAATTAAAATTAGACGCATTAGAGGTAATAGATCCGATGATTCATTATTAGATTCTGAGTCTGATGAAAATCATGCACTAGTGTTTACCCGACGACGAATAAATATTATTGACAGTGACGATAATTTTTGTACCGAATCATCATCGGATAAGGAAAATTCAGAATCACGAAAGATTGTTTAGCAATCAGTATCCCAGATGAATAATAGCCATCACCATGAATACTCCGGACGGCCCTACTCTTCTGTGACCCATTTTCGAAAACTATTTGACAGTGAAATTATAAGTGATATAGTTAACTCTACCAATACATATGCACTGCAATGTGATACAACAAGGGGGTTCCAAAAATAAAATGTTCCAAATGCAATGTACATCTATCTTTAACGTCAAGTACAAACAGTTTTATGGAATTCCACGCTTAAGCTTTTATGCACAGAAGTGCAAACATTGTAAGCCGTTGTTACTGCGATGTTATAAAGTTACAAATTATAATAAAATTGTTTAAACTGGTAAATTTCTTTTAATCTGGATATATAGGTTGGTAATTGTTGATTTTCCGTTGCATACCAAAGGAAATCGACCCATGGAGGGTTAAATTGTTATTGATCACAATTTAAAAGTAGAAAATCAAAATTGTTAAGTTTTTGACTGTTTGTAAAGAATCTTTAAAGTTCCTTTTGTACATTGAAATAAGTTGTATATATGCATAACGTTTCATATAATTAGCTAAATTTTAACAATTTTGTATTGTGTTTCTGTTTTCCTTGTCTTCTTCATGGTAATTTAAACAAAAACAAAAGTAAAATACAAAAGTAAATTACTAAAAATACAAAAGTAAATTACAGTAAAATACAAAAGTAAATTACAGTAAAATACAAAAGTAAATTGCAGTAAAATACAAAAGTAAAAACAAAAGTAAATTACTTTTTCAACATAAAATAATGAGAGAATTTTACCTACAAAAAGGGAGATTTCCATTTTAAAAAAGTACTGGAGCTGCAAAATGTACGCGTAGCTTTGCACTTTCGGGTTTCGTATCGAACCGTTCACGTTTCCCTCTACCATTTTGTTTGAACTTTACCGAAAAAAGTATGCGGTTGCAGTTACGTGTATCGGCCTGTATACGAGAACTTGTTTTTCCCATTCGATCGTATCGTGCGTCGTATATCGAACACACTTGACTCTTGATACAAAGAACTACGAAACTGTAATCCACATTTATTTTGCAAACCACTCTCGATCGAGAGCACAGAGTTTGTTGTTAGTATCGCGTCACTGTTTGACGTTAATGGCCCGGGCTGAGCAAATACCGTTCATTTTCCAGAACGTGGCTTAAACTTTTGTGTCTAGGAATACTTGAAAGTTTAATATCGATTCCGTTCTCAGTTAACTCGCAGAATGTGGAATTAACAATTGTACAGAGGACAATCGCGGTGCATGTAATAGACGTTGGCATTTGCCAACGAGGTAGTTGCAATGCGTATGTATTTAGCACTGTGGACAATTGTGAACCGGATAATTGCAGTGCGAACTACACACTGACAACCGTGATCTCTACAATCGTACACCAGCCCGTAGATGAGTTTTCTTTTAGGCGAAATTGTATTGAAAAAAGCATTCACTTCTTTCAGAGAGTACCAACACTTTACTGCTCACGCGAATTTCATGATTTGTTTCCAATTACGTTGTAATATCTTTTGAGGCTTTTTCAAGAAAATTATTTGTTATCCAATTTATATTATGCATCGAAATCAAGATCTGAATTGCGTTTTATAACTAAAATTTGTTTATTGGAATTTTAACTGGGAATCGCTAATTCTCTCATCTAAAATAATTTTGTACATTAATCCTTTGCTATACCATTGTCTTCATCGATAAAAATGTTGCAAGAGAGAAACGACAATTTATATTTTTTATACTTTTTTATACTTTTTAAAATCTTCATTACGAGTCTGAATCGTTATTTATAATATGGTAAGGAGATAATACTTGAATTCAGTTCTAATAGTATTGTTTTAACAGTTATTTCATATTCTGTTAATAAGAATTCTAGGAGATTATATCCGTTTCAATAAACGGTTGAGGATAATTGCACTGTGAAAGTAAGGGAGCCTTCTAATTAGTATTGTTTAGGATAAATATAAAAGAGAATGCATTATGGGTTTTATGTAATTTACTGCAAGATTTACAGATTTATTATAATTAGAAACAGGAGATTTTAATCCTTTGCAAATGAAGATTTTTTCAAATATTTAGAAAGTTGTTTTCAAAGAACTGAGCTACATAAGGAAATCTCAAACAGTGAAAAGAATTAATTGTATGCTAATCTCTTGTTAATTCAATATTAAAACTATTTATTTACAATTTTAAAAAATTAAGTGTACTCAAGCCAGTAGTGAATAAAAATGAATGAAGTACACACGTTTGAATATATGAATATTAATTGATATATTAAAAATATTGAATAATAACAATATATAATTGATCAGTATAACTAAATCATGCATATATGCACTGATTATATTTCTAGTTTTTAAACATTGTATTTGCATATTTGGAACAGCAAATATTTACAATGATTTAATATAAAATTTATTTTCAGTAACACAACTATTTTATGTGTAGTTACATAAATTTAAATTGTATATAACCAAACTGAGTAGTAGACAGGAGTAGACAGTACATTTTTATCATAGAATATAAAATAATATTATTCTTATATCTCGTGATGTAAATCCATGTTCTCAATAAAAAGGTGAGTGTACGCAATATATCATCATAAGTCTTCAAATTATCGCTAAGACTGCCAGGTATATCGCATAGTAATTGCTGAGGTTAAAAAACTAAGCAATCGAGTACGATACGCTCGGCTATTAACACGTTGACTGTCATACTACTGCCCATATAAGTCATACACAATCAAAGCAATTTATTTAGCCCTGAATAAATAACTTTTCGTAAAAATAACGATTGGCAAATCTAACAATGAATCTAAATTTGCTAAATCTTTCATTTAATAAATTTAAGACTGAATGAAAATGTTTCATCTTATGTATTCTATTTCTTTGTATAGTAAAATATTTATGTTGTTAAATAAGATTCCAATTATATACGTATTTCTAATGAACATCGTCATTTCCATGTAGGTTAATTTAATTATTTAATGTTAATAATATAAAAGTAGAAAAGATAATATTTATTATTTATTATAGTAATTTTGCGATCTTCTTACAGTCCATAGTCTCCAAACAGGTTTTATTTGTTGAATTGTAATAAAAATTGATTTTCCACTTAGATAATACTAAAATTGTGTTAACAATATGTGACTGACTTAACAGCTAAAATGTTTGTACTATTTTATATGATGTGGCAAGTGATACAAAGCTCGGGTTAACTTTTCTTTGTGCAAATGTTCAAAACTTCAGCTTTTGCATTAGTTAGTGTAAGGAAGTTATTATTCTGAATATCTTGTCTAATTTTCTTTTGATATCTATCGTTAAAAGTGTAGCATGTTATTAAAATGTTGGCCACTTTATGTTCAACGATCTAATATTTCTGCATCAAGTCGACAAAGAACTCAGGAGGTCTCAATACTCAGAGTTGGAGATTTTCCGAATGACCGATCAGCCAGTCCTGCAAGAGGGTGAACTTCCAATGGGAGCCCAGGTTCCTCTCGCTAGTTCTTTTTCCTTCCGATATCACTCGATGCGAGACGACACGCCGCTTCGTTTTCAATTTTAGAGGAGATGTTACAGGTTCAGTGGAACCTCGTGGTAGCGCTGTGAGGATTATAGGAAAGAGCCCCATTTTTAACATTCGATGAAGTATCATTTTTAATCCTTCGAGAACGGCTTCTCTGCGTACCATCGACTCGGACGAATATTTTAAAATAAATTACAAACACTGAATTTATTAGAGACGACACATTTTTCTGCATCATCGTTTACTTTTTAGTATTTGAAAATTCAGTGATTTAATTGTTCCGAGCAGATAGGAGAATTGAACAAAAAAAGCAGTAGTTATTATGATTATTATAGTATAATAGTGTAATGTTATCATATATTTTTAGATATATTAATTTTTAAACATATAGTATAATATATTAGTAATAAAGCGTATATCTCTTAATCATCTATGGGCCGAATTTTTGTCTTAAATATAAAAAAATGTGTGCAACGAAAAATCAACAATTACAGTTGAGTAACAATTACAATCGAGTTGCGCGAATTGAGTCAATTTCCTGAGGAGAAATAACATTGCAATTCTTTGTTGTATCTTCCCTATACTCGCTATCAGACAATATTAGTGGATCGCTGTGCTCATCTTGCACATCGTTTTCAATTTATACAAATAAAATAAGTAAGTGAACTATCAACATAAATCGGTTAAAGGCTACATCGAACAATAAATAATTTATATGATTTTAAATCATGATTACAATTCTGAAAAATATATGTTGTGACTCGTATAGAAAATTTTTAAAATTGTATTTTATACGCAATTGTATGTAATTGTATTACATACGTTAATTCCAATATTCGATTAATACATAAGTACTTGTAATATACTCATAATACAAAATAATATATTGTTTTAGGCATTAGATCGTTAAAATAGAAACATTTAATTTGCTACAATTGTGTATCTTATTACAATATACTTACTTCTTGGTGTGCTCCAAAAGTTGTCATAGTAAATCTCTATGGACCGAATTCTTTTCTTAAAAATAAAAAAATGTATGCAACCGAAAATCAATAATTACAAACCTATATATGCTGATTAAAAGAAATTTACCAGTTTAAACAAGTTTATTATAATTTTTAATTTTGTAACTTAGCAGTAACAACGGATTACGGTGTTTGAACTTCTGTGCATAAAAGCTTAAGTGTGAAATTCCATAAATCAGTTTGCACTTGGCGTTAAACATAAATGTATGTTGCACTTGGAACATTTTATTTTTGAGACCCCTTTGTTGGATCACACTGCAGTGCATATGTATTGGTATAGTCAACTATATCATTTGCAATTTCACTGTCGAATAGTTTTCGAAATGTGTCACAGGAGAGTAGGGTCCTTTGAGATCCTCAGGACAATCTCCTTTCCAAGGGCGATGACAACTATTATTCTTCTGGATTCCTCTTTATATTAGAAATAAAAACATAAACATACACTCTATCATTTATACTTTCACTGTCAAACAGTTTTCGAATCCTAAGATACTAGGGCCCTTAAAGGTTTTCAGGGAATCTACTGTCCAAGGACGATGACAACTATTATTCGACTGGGATATTGATTGCTAAACAATTTTTTGTAGTCCTAAATTTTCCTTATCCGATAATGATTCGGTACTATATTCATCGTCACTGTCAATAATATATATTCGTCGTCGGGTAAATACTACTGGAAGATTTTCATCGGACTCAGAATCTAATAAAGAATCTTCCTTGAAGAAATAGATAAGGAAAAGAAATGTAAATGGATAAAGAAATGTATTCTTTCTTTGTATTTGATATATAACTCTGAAAATAGAAGAAAGCACAATCATTATCCTAAATATACCAAAATCTATCATAATAGCCTACTGTAACCTGAAAGTCGCAAAACTGTATCATATACAAATAGTAACAAAATGATTATTGAAATTGCAAACAAGTAAGTTGTTATTGTTACGCTTTGTTTTGTTTAATAGATAGAATATAATACAATAGATAGAAGCATAAAGTAATGAAAATTGCACAAGATGGTTCCGTTGATGTCTATCTGCAGACAACTTGCAAGGCATTTACTTTGATATTTCAGGTTTACGGTGCTGTCAAACGTTATTAATATTGTTATTTGTTACCTCAGAGATATTATATAATTTAGACGTATACGTTATCTTATAGGAAACTGAAATCATTTGTCTTAATCTAAAATTTGTCAAATCTTAAATCTTTTTCATAAGTAATTTTAAAAATCATTTATTTAAAAAATCATATAATGAGTGAGTTGGTTATTCCGAGCGGCTACGTAAACTGTCTGAAATTGGACCGGCACTGCATTATTCTAGTAGTGACAAATTATTATTTGAGTAATCGATTTATTTCACTCTTATCAAAGTCAGTGAAAAGTAGAAAATATAGAATTATAAAATTTGACTGAATATTCGTTTATTGAAAATGTTCACCGCTATTATGGTCGTATACAAATAAATTTTATGCGAAATGAATATTTTCTGCATTAACTATATGAAACGGAAAATAAATATAAAATTTTTTGTCTTTAATCGTTTAAATAGTTGAAAAAGAATATATTAACTACTATGTATTATATATGTTGTATATATTATGTATGATATATATATTGAATATACATTGACTATATATTATATTGTATAATATATAACACCAGCATATCGGTTCATTCTGCTCGCATTCAAGTAATCCCCGGCAATCGCGTTCGCAGATTTAACGCAACGTTAATATTATAAAATTGTGTGAATTGAAATGTAAAAAAGGTGCGGCTTCCATATCCAATGTAAAAATTTATCGATACGCATATCGATTGAACATAAATTTATAACCCATTTGCAACAGTACATTATTTTTTTAATATTTTTTATTCGATCACCCAAATTACTTGAAACGGCAACTACTTCCTCGTTGTAGCAATTTTTTTCATTCTCAAATTATAATTAGAATGTCTCAGAGGTTTCAGTGGGGTTTAGTCGGGAATTAATGCTGGTCAAGATAGTAATTTGATTCCGCATTTTTATTCCATTTTTAGTAACAGGAGCGTGATTTTGATGGAATTTTGTTGTATTGTCCTCTTTTGATGTTATGTACAGGCGATTGTGCAACATTTGTTGATATCTTTCAGCGTTTCTTCTACCTTTTTACTTTTTCCATTCTTTTTAAACGCTGCCCAGCCATTACAGATCCGCTTCCCAAAACTTTTCGCGACATGTTTCTCTTCTCTTTCCACATGTTGTGACAATAATAACTTAAATCATGTAGCCCATCTAAATTAAATTAATTTGATACTGGCTTTTCTAAACACTTTTAATACTTTTTACCAGAATTTTGCGGATAAAGTTCTACTTTTCGATATTTCTCTCAAAATTGCACGTTCCACGGTAGAAGTTTGTATCGGCCATTCTGATCGTTTGCTTTTACCATAGTTTTCAATTCCAGGTTTTAGAAGATATTTTACTAAACTTTACTCACTCGCAATATGTATCTGGTTTTTTCCACAGCTCGTTCGGTTAATTAGTCTGTTTTTTATTTCGCTCAGGAACAGAAAATTTTGAACAGAGTTGATACCGAAATATTTTTAGTCACTTATTATAAAGCTATCTCGCTATGTGAGTATGAGGCAAGTACAGAAACGCTCCCGTTGGAGTATAAACGACAACTCAGTTTATACATATTCACGGTCATATTCTCCTGTTTCTCTGACATTAAGTTAATAGCACTTGTTTAAACATATAAACAGAAATTGCCTTCTATGCATAAGCTCTTATTACTGAACGCTGAAAATAGACAGACAGAAACTGATGATTCTTGAAAGCGCTCAGAAAGGAAACTAGAGAAAGTGCTTGAATTGATAATGATTCCCAAAATTGTAGCATTCTATTAAATGAGCCGTTTATTTTGAAAATGGTCTAAGTCCATTTGTCAATTATTGCCGGTTGCCCGTGGTTACATGTACAACTTCAAGTTATCTATCAATAAAGCATTTAAGGTTACTTATATTCCGAGTAAATACGATAATTCTGGACACATAAGTTTTCAGAGTTAGTTCAATAATTGAGCCGTTTATTTTGAGAGCGGCTTAAGTCCATTTATACTTAAATTAAGATATTTATCATTGATAATGTCCGAAGGCAGTGATGAAGGTAATTTTAATTAATTAGTGTTTAACAAGTTAACCTCAGTTTTTGGACAACTGCATTAGTTGAATAATCAGTAAAACAAGATCAGGAACAAGTATCATGCAATTCAGCTTATTATTTCGCTTTTTCGTTCGACTTGCAAAAAGCATTATCTTATCCAAAATTGATTACTTCAGTATCATATTATAAACGCAATATGTACGTTCTAAATTTGGGTATCCACAATTTTCATAACGATAATGTTCACGTGTACGTTTGGAATGAAACTATTGTATCAAGAGGTGCTTAAGAAATAGCCTCATGCATCCTAAAACATGTTCAAAATTTAAGAAGCGAAAGACACATTATAGCTTACAGTGACATGTGTACAGGGCAAAATAGAGACATTAAAGTAGCTTTAATGTGGCTAAAAATTGTCCAAACTGTTAAAAATAATGTAGAAATCATAAACCACAAATTTTTAATATCAGGATATTCGTTTTTACCAAATGATAGAGATTTTGCGTGGTAAAAATGACATTAAAAAAATTATTATTTATTGTTTGTCCCCCGAGATTATTACAATATTATCAAAAAGTGTCGGGAAGGTAATAACTTTATTGCACATGAAATAAGACAAGAAGATTTTGTATCAACAAAATTATTAGAAGACGCAATTTTTAAAAGGGTAAAGAATTCTAACGGAGAATCAATAGACTGGTTAAAAATATGTTGGATGCGTTTTGTCAGAAATGAACCGTATAAAATTTTCTATAAGACATCAATGAATGAGAACGAAAATTTTAAAGTCCTCAATTTATTACCACGTCGAGGTATACCAAGAAAGTTCGAAAATATTGTATTGGCACCACTGTATAAAAATATCAGACAAATTACAACAGCAAAATTCAAGGACATAATTGACTGATTACGATATATACCACCGGAACATCATGATTTCTTAAAATCCCTTTCACATACACAAAATGTAGATGAGTAGTAAATTGTTTTGTAATTTATGTTTGTAAAAAATGTTTTGAATCGCATAAATTATGTTTTTGAAGTGCTGTAAAGATATATAAAATAAAATGAGTATTGTTTTTTTCAATTTGAAGCATCTTAAATTATGTTGAATGGACTTGGGTTCCTTCAAATTTTATAACGAATCTGGTTGTTAATTTTGAAAGTGGCCTAACTCCATTCTTGGTAAGAAAACGCATATTATTCACTTAATAATTGCCATTATTTTAGTAGGAACTATAAATTTAACACCTTTAGATACACTTAAGCAGTATGACTCATTAGTATTCTGTACGTATATTTTGTAATTGCATTGAAACACAAACCCTTAAGTATCTGAATTTAAGTATAAATGGACTTTGGCCACTTTCAAAATAAACGGCTCAAATATTCCTAATTAGCAATAGTATTCCAAGTATTTTGAACTATGTGCATGGTATAAGGGAACAAGAATAGTTGTTCGTTCATGATTGTTTTAATAATGTCTTAACTCACTTGTTCTCTGATGAGACTAATGAACTGAAAATGATGAACGGACAGATAAAGGGTTTTTCAATAAGGACATAACAATTTTGTATCTCAATAAAACACAGAATAAATAAGATATTGGGCTGAAATTTATTCCAGGTGTAGTACATATGTTACATTTAACTATGGAATTCGATGTCGTCCATATGACCACCGCGAGCACGTTTGCAGCGATCGATTCTTTGGAGCCAATTTTCCATCACTCTTTCACACATATCGGCCGGAACGTTGGCAATTTCGCGTTCGATATTGTCCCTGAGCTCCTCTAACGTTGTTGGCTTGTTGGCATAAACCAACGACTTAACGTAACCCCATAAAAAGAAGTCCAGTGGTGTTAAATCGCATGAGCGCGGTGGCCATTCGACCGGACCATTTCTCGAGATTACACGGTTACCGAACTTCGCCTTCAATAGATCAATTGTTTGATTAGCTGTGTGGCATGTGGCACCATCTTGTTGGAACCACATATCACTCATGTCAAGTCCATCCAATTCTTGCCAAAAATATTCTTCCAACATGGCACGATAGCGATCTCCATTGACCGTAACGTGGCGATCATTTTCATCGACGAAAAAATAAGGTCCAATCACACCTCCGGCATGAAATGCACACCACACGGTCACTTTTTGTGGTTGTAATGGAGTCTTTTGAAGCACATGTGGGTTCGTTGCTGTCCAATAACGCATATTTTGCTTATTGACAAAGCCATTAAGCCAAAAATGAGCTTCATCGCTGAAAATGATTTTTCGATGAAATTCAGGAGTTTCTTCAAACTGTAGCAGAGCCCAATCAGAGAAGTTTCGGCGCTTCAAATGATCAAAAGGCTTCAGTTCTTGCGTTAATTTGATCTTGTAAGGGTGTACGCCAAGATCTTTACGCAAAATTCGCCACAATGTGGTTTGAGAGATTCGCAATTCCTGAGCACGGCGTGGAATCGACTGATTTGGCTCATTTTGAACTGAAGCTCTTACGGCTGCAATATTTTCGGTACTTCGACCGGTGCGTTGTCTCACTGGCACAGGAACATCCAATAGTGAATATGTTGACTCGAATTTATCGACTATAGCACGCACAGCCTGTCTGGTGGGACGATTATTACGACCGAAAATTGGAGTAAGCGCTCTTAAAGTTGCGACCACCGACTCAGAATTGCGGTAGTAATTTTTAATAATTTCCAAACGTTGCTCGTTCGTGAACTTCACCATGACAAAAATGTAAATCTTGACTGACGTTTTGACGTTACCAGATCCTGAAAAACGTTCAAGGGTGCGTTCGTATTAAAATACAAAATTGTTATGTGCCTATTGGAAAACCCTTTATAATAGTTCAAAGGTATGAACCCCATTTTTCTTCTATGCATAAGCTCTTGCTATTGAACGCTAAACATGGGCAGAAAGAACCTAATGACTCTTGGAGGCATCGAGATAAGAAACTAAAGAAAGTAGTTGACTTCATAATTATTCACATTAGTGTAGTGACATAACTCACATATCTTCTGACCAAAAAAATTAATAGATGCAATAGTATATGCACACATGACAGGGACGTAATAAAACATGCTTACTATTTGTTTGTGTTAAAGATATATAAAATTTTAGATAAAGATAAAGATAAAGAAAGCTACTGTCTGGTATTAGGTATCATTTAACTCATTGGTGGCCGGTGATGAGTTAACTCGTCTTTTCATGCCCAAACGTTGTGGACCCATGACGAATTAACTCGTCATTGCACTTGCATTATCATGCAAGCACATAGCATAGTTTCTGTGTAAAATTGCCGGTCAGAAAAGTGTTACTACTCAGAGAACTCTCCATACAGAGATGGTAAGTTGAGAATCTACAAACTGATCAACTTTGAGACAAAAGGCCTAGGTTTTAAGTCATTTCCTCTAAGAAACTGTATTTCTTAAATTATCTGTAAAAATACAGCTTATGTTATAATTTTCTATATTGTTTAATAATACATTAATGGAGTCTGTAAGTACTCTGCAATTTATGATTTCTATACTTTACAGATTTTTATCCCTAAAAGGTGAATCCGCAAAGAGACATCCGTTTAATGAAGTTCAACATGAAACGAACATCTTTTAAACGTAAAGTACGCATAAAATTGATCCACTTGTTGTACGCTATATGTAGTGTTCAAAATATATGCAGTACCTTTTTTGTATGGATACATTTTAACAATGCGAAAGAATGTTTAATCTTCCACTGGCGAGGTGGAGTCTCGGAAACTCCGCTGATCCCGTTTCCTTTGTTCTCTTTTATTCCGTAGATACATAACTAGACATTTATATCTCTACCTTTCAACAAAATTACAATATACTCACTCATGCAGTTTAACCAACGTAGTTTGTTTATTTTACACAATGAAAGCTAATAAGTGTGGAACGAAGTCTGTCAGACAGCACCTCGGTCGTAATGTAACAATTTAATCTTCTCTGAACTGTCCCAGCGAACAGACTTTCTACAAAAAATTATACCGAGTAAACACTTTACGGTATAATCTTTCGAAAAAATAGTGCTGCAGTTAGTTAAACTAGCCTTGCAATACAAGTGCACACATATTTTTCGCAATAGTCATAATGGAATTCAGACAACGCTTAGAATATACGCTACTGCTTTATAAACACCAGAAAACAGGTTAGATGTAAATCAATATTATTTAATTTGTTGAACAAGACAATACAAGGAAATAGATCGCTAACACGTTAGAGGCGAAGCTGATCCTAATTCTATCGATTTAAATATTGCTATGATGTGAATGGTTCTTATGTGCGATTATCAACCTACTTGGGTCGAAAAGTTAATGGACATGCATCCCCACACCATTATTGTTTAACAGTTGGTCGTAAATTCTTTTCCTTTTACTCCTCATTAGGTTCTCTCCAAACATAAGTTTGTCATCGGATCGAAAAATATTAAATTTACTCTCGCCTGTATGCAAAACTGTCCTCCAAAATGAAAAATCTTAATTTTTGTACAATTTTTCGAATTGCAATCTTTTTGAACGATTTCTTTTGCTCACAAATGGTTTCTTCCTAGCAACTCTCCCATTAAAATTATTTTTTCTTAATATAATCCTCATTGTTTCTGAATTAGCTTCTTTTCTTAAATGTATTTTAGCTTCAGCAGCTAACTTCGGGACACTTAATTGTGGATTTTTCTTAATTTGTCGTACGATCCAACGCTCCTCGGATTCTGTGAAAATCTTCCGTTCACTTAGTTTTGGTTTATTTTCCAGATTATTTCTGGATCTAAAGCGTTTTATAATATCATGAACTGTAGAGTGACTGCGTTTCACTATTGATGCAATATTTCGTACAGACAAACCGTCTCTAAATTGACTTATAACAAGTTCCCAGATTTCTAATGACGTTTGTACACATTGTCTAGCCATTTTGAGAAATTAAAACAAAATTTCACAGAAACTAACGACTTACGTCAACTAAAACCTACATAAAATGAAAGTATGGAAAAATGAAGGGTGATTCCCCGCGTTTCATTTGTTTTTCTCACAGGATTATCAACTGTCCGAGTTTCAGTTTGAGGTTAGTTTTCATGACTTTTAACATTTCCATTTTGTTTTGAATTATCGTGAATAATTTTTGTCTTTGCTTAATAAATTTTATTTGATCTTAAGTGTAAATTATTGAAAATAATTCTGTTTTTCATTTAATTTGTTTTCTTATACTAATAATAACCTCAGAAAGTGAAAATATATTGGTGTCCGAGTTTTATTTTGCGCCACAGTATTTGACGATTATCAAGATTATGAAAACATATTTATCGAGAATTTATTCGATAGCATGATGGTATGATTTTTGTATAAACGGTATCGACGAAGAGGACGATTGTCATGTGCATGGATCGATATGAATCGAGTATAACGAGAGAGTCCGATTGTGTGTACGACGTGAGTGCGTAATAAATAAAGAGTTTTTAGCCACGAGCTGGTGTGTACAATTACTGGTAGCGACATTAGAAGGATCATCAAAAATTTCTAGCTGAAATTCCCGAAAAATCGGTAGCCGTTTATGAATAGTAGGGTTAAAGCGCGGTGGGTGCGAGTCGATGATTTTTCCAGGACAGCTCGTATGAACCGTAATTAACACGTTCGAATCCTGATCCTTCATAAATCCGTGGATTGTCAGATAGGTCGATGGTGGCAGTGGGCAGCATTATTACGCCGAGAGATGGACAAGGATGGAAGAGCAACCCCTCGTGACTATTCCGAGAATCCGTTGCCCCGGATTGACGGTACGTGCCGGTGCCAGGCGCACGTACGAAATGCAAGATAACACCTTCACGCATCCCCGACTGCATACGAAAATGCACACAAGCTCAGCCGACCGCTTAAAGGTCATTCTGGAACGCTTATATATCGATTAAGAGCCAACTGGCCTGGATACTCGCCTGCAGATTGAAATGCGATCTGACAGATAATATGTTACTGGACATCTTCGATATCGTTAACGCAGTGACTGCCACATCAGTTACATATTGCTGGCACAATTTTCAGCGTGCTTCTTGCTACTTCCAATAACAAGATTGCGGATTTTCGTGCAGCCGCAATTGTTAGAGGTATTTCATTTTATATCGGTAACGCTTTACTCTGGCGTTGGCAGCGCTCGCCTCTTTTAATCCTCTATGGGCCGAATTTTTGTTTTTAATGCAAAAGAATTGGGGGAACGAAAAGTCAGAAATTATAAACCTATAATGTGCAAATGAAAAAAAATTTTTCCGTTTAAACAATTTTATTGCAATATATTCACTATGTAACTCTCGGGTAACAACGGCCTATGAAGTTTGCACTTCTGTGCATAAAAGCTTAAGCGTGATATTCCATAAAACAATTTGCACTTGACGTGAAACATTTTATTTTTGAAATCTCTTTGTTGGATCACATTGCAGTGTATACATATTGGTATAGTCAATTATATTGCTTATAATTTCCTTGTCAAATAGTTTTCGAAAATAGGTCACAGGAGAATGGGGTGCTTCGGGGACATTAGGGCAATCTCCTTTCCAAGGGCGATAACAACTATTATTATTCGTCTGGAATAGTTGTTGCCAAACAATTCTTTGTGGTCCTGCATCTTCCTCGTCTGACGAGGATCGAGTACTAAATTCTTCGTCACTGTCAATGACATTTATCCGTCGTCGGAGAAAGACTATTACATCTTCATCGAACACGGAATCTAATATGGAATCATCGGATCTATCACCGCTAATGCGTCTAATTCTAATTCCTCTGTTATTTCTATCTGATTTTGTATTCATATTTTGGGTATATGATGTATAAATCTGAAAACAGGAGAAAGCACAAGCTTTATCCTAAATGTACCGAAATCTGCCATAATAGCCCACTGTAACCTCAAAGTTACAAAACTGTATAATAGAAAAACAGTAACAAATTGAAAATTGAAATGCAAACAAATAGGTTGTTATTGATATACGAACCCAGAGCTATTATGTGCACTATTTTTAGTTTGGTAATCACTGACAAAAGCACAAATAATATCAATTGGATCAAATGGTTTCACTTATTTTTACTGCAGACAGTTTGCACAGCATTTATTTTGTTATTTCAGGTTGATGTGCCTAGCAACGGTCATAAATATTAATATTGGTTGTCTTGGTAACGTTGTAGAATTAAGATTTATGCGCCATCTCATGAAAAAGCTATAATTATTTGGTAAAATGTCGATAAATTAAAATGTGACCTGAAAGTTATACGGGCCCATAGAGGGTTAACTTATTCTTACGCAACTGTTCTTCTTCTTGTACGGTCTGCGAACTGACCATAGTGTAATTTTTTCGTACGTTCTATTCGGTTTTAAAAGACAAATACAATTTAATTATCACAGTTGTATTGACTTGAGTATAAATGTATTTTTATTTGTTACATTGAAATGTTTACCGCTGTAGTATTAATATTTAACACTAGAACTACCGAACAATAAATCCAACGGTATACATTGCTTTGTGATAATAACGTGACTGTATCTATTCAAATTTCATTTAATTTTTATTGTAACATGTGGTTCATTAAAGAAATACATCGGAAGATTACTAATGCAAACATTTTTATAACTTCAGTAATTGCGAAAGAAATAAGAAGAGTCCAGTCATTTTGACTTGTTTGGTAGTTCCAGTGTTAAGCATTGTAATAAATTTAGGAAAATTGTAAATGTTATAAAGGATAGTGTAAGAATATTATAAATTGATAATAAATAAAATTATAAATTCCTAACTGCATCTAGGATATTGTAAACAACAAAGAAATGTTAATCGTTGTAGATGTGAAGCAAATTGTAGTGCAAATTGTTAAATATTATTACTGTTTCGATTTATCTATTCTGATCTATCTATTTGCAATCGTTACACATTACAGTAATTAAACTTTAACTTAAATTAAAAATTAGCTTACGTTATGGTATATTGAGAATGCGAAAACTTTTTTGAATTGGCAAGACTTAAAATGGGGGACAGTTAAAGAAGAAATGCCCATAACAGATATTGCCATAATAATTTTTACTACATTAAATAAATTGCTTCAACTTTATGGAACTTGTGTGTTCAATTTTGATAGTTAAAATGATGAATTTGCTGAATATACCATGCATTCAATGACAACTAGTCAATGCCAAATTTCTTCGGAATCGTCAAGATTTAAAATGAGAAACAGTTACAGAAGAAATTACCATAACAGATCTTGACATTATAATTTTTACTACATTAAATAAATTGCTTCAATTTTATGAAGTTTATGGACACAAATTCGATATTTAAAATGATAAATTTGTTGAATATACCGTGCATTCAACGACATTAGCTTAACACTAATCCTACCACAGTGGGTTAAATGGCCCTTTTTAGATTTCCTGTTTTACTATTATTAAAGTTATGAAATTGCTTTCATAGGAATCGATTATACAGATTCCTTTATTCGATCATATATTCTAATGAAAATCGCAGGAATTCTAAATATGTTAGATCTTGTCATTTTTACAAGACAATGTACACTAGCCAATTTTAATTCTTAATATACAGAGTCCACCAGCTACTTAAGTAACCTCTTTAGAACCGGATATCATTTCAAAAATTGGTCCAAACAATTTGAGTTTTACTTAAAATATTAAACCATGGATTTTGAGATTGCTATTTGTTGGAGTAGTGAAGAAAAAAAGGGAAGACCATAATATTTGACATTTTTATCTGTGTCTTTAACGAAAATTTAAGACAAGACTTTCGTAAATCTAAGAAAATTATATACGAATACAATGTTTCATTAATATCGACGAAGACTTCTGTCAACTACAAATAATTAAAAATGGCAAAAATTACGAAAAAATGTTGTATAACCCCGAAATATAAAAATGATTGCATTTTTCAATGTCTATGGCTTTTTTATGCGTTGATTTCGATGAAACTGTACATGTACATGTATAAAATCCATTTAGATTTACAAAAGATTCATTTATAAATTCATCACACTGTAGAGTGTGTACTTTGATAATAGTAAATAGAATCGATACTAATTGTTTGTTTAGATCATTCAGCTAACAATTTCTGTGCATTCATTTAACAATTAACACAGAATGCATGAATGCGGCTGTTTGTCAATAAATAATATGCAAAGCATTGTGTCTTTGTGATTTTCATTTTGATTTCACTATTGGAACTTTAGCATCGATAATAGAAAATTTGCCGAAATTATTCGCGCGAAGTTTGGTTTTACGTATATCAGTTAATTTCACATTAATAAGCTCTTAAATATGCAGAACATTAACAGTAACATAATATTGAAACTCTAGTGGAAAAGTTTTTACTTTGAGGAAGTTTAATCAATTCGCTCTGCGCGAATAATGCAAATTGCCATTAGCCCTCATTGATGCGATGGCGGCGAGTCAAAGGATGACGTTTGGCTAGTCTAACGTTGCCACATTACCATTAATCTGGACACAGTGATTAGAGTTGGTTATTTCGAGCGGCTTCGTAAACCGTCTGAAATTGCACTGGCACTGCATTATTCTAGTCGTGACAAATTATTATGTGAGTAATTGATTTACTTCGTTCATGTCGAAGTCAGTGAACAGTTGAAAATATAGAAATATAAAATTCGACTGAATATCCCTTTAGAAACATAGCATTCGAATAAATATTTCTCTAGAAATATAAAATTCGATTAAATATCTCTCGAAAAATATAAAATTCTGATAAATATCCATTTACAAATATAAGTCACGTGAAATCAGGATAATATACTGCGTAATATAGACAAACCATAATTATAGAAAATACATTTATTATAGCAATTACTTTTAGAAACTTTATACATCTTGTAAAGGGTAACAAACTTTGTTTTAATTTGACAATTGATTTACAAATTTGATTAATAAAATTCCGTCACCCATACATGACTAACATAGAATCAAAGTATTAATTTGTTGTGTAATCACATTTAAATAATTGTTATATATGTAATATTTTACTGCAGTTCAATGGTTTTCACTAATATTTTCATTATACAGAAAGGAATAATTCAATAATAGATTTTAAAGAAGATTCAGAAATTCATTAATCGGAATTTGTTAAATTTTTATTTAAAGTTATGAATCCTAAAATAATATCAATATATTTTATATATAGTTATAGTATTATAAGTATAAATAATTATAAGTATTATAATAGACAGAAATGTTAAACAAATAGTAATACCCTATACAGTAATTAATTTTGAAAATTAAATGGTTTGATTAAATGTCAGAAGGTAATTAAAGTAACGCAGAAACTTTAAAGGAACAATAAAATATTATATAAGTTTTGGACGCGTAGCAAAACTTTCCTACAAGCGATGAATTATCACGAAGTGAAAGTTGAACTTCATAATCTATTGCAGATCCTCTTCATTTAACAGTTTAGAAAGCAGACACTATTTAACCTAAATAAATTCTTATTTATTATACTTGGTGTGAAACTGAATAATATATTATTTCCAAAATGGTTTTATACGCAGAGTGTCATTAAATCACCTAAATGTATTTGTCAAATTGTTATATAAGGAAACATTCCTCATGAAACTTGTTTCGTATCAATCTAAGTATGAAATATAGTAGTTGGTATTTTCGTTTTATGTTGTTCTTTTGTTTAGATTTAAAGATGACTATGTTTCCTGTGTATACAACGTGTTCTATTTTTGATTACGCGATTTGAAGTACTGAGTAAAGAAATTATTATAGAATGTTAGATTTAAAACTAATAATTACTCAGATATTCTTTAAACAATGTACAACATAAAGAATGCCTTTCGTTGAATTCAATATAACCATACATATACAGGGTGAGTCACCAAACGTTTGCATATCTTTTTCAAATATCTTTCAAATATCTTTGTTGTTTCTACAGATACGTAAAATATGGTAAGGACAAAGTTGAAGGGAACAATGGGGCTGACACGATGCTGTAAAAAATTTTGTTTTTATGTCATCTTTTTAGAGATATTAAGGTCACTTTGACTTTTTTAAATGGAACCACCCTTTTTTTAAACACCTACAATGATAGTCCCTTTCATTAGGAATTCAGTGACTATATTATTCTAAGGTCATTCAAGGTCAAGGACAGAAAAAACGTATAAGATTCAAAATATGAAAGCAGAATACGTTTATCACGGTTGAGACTTGTAGTAAATAGTAAATATACTATGGTCGTAGTTAAAGTAAACTTACTAAGGTCCTTCAATGATACTGTTATTCAGCATTCTTATTTACTATCAGTATGTTTCCAAACGCGACTCCGCTGTTTTATTCAATGACAGAAAAGTGTGATCGGATCACGATTTACTGTGAATGTAGACAAAATGCAGTGCAGGCTCGATTACTTTATGAAGAAAAGTACCTCGAGCGAAACACTCCTTCTAGACAGACTTTCATTAATACGTACAGGTTGTTTCGAAGTACTGGAGATGTTCATGCAAGACAGTACAAACGGAAGAATCCGGCGACCAATAAATACAATGAAATTAATATTTTAGCAGCTATAACTGTCAATCCTCACGTGAGTACGAGAAAAATTTCCCGGGAAGCAGGCATAAATCAAAGTAACGTAATACGAATTTTGGCCCGACATAAATTTCATCCGTTCCACATATTGCTCCATCAAGAATTGTACGGGAATGATTTTCAAAATAGAATTAACTTTTGTCAATGGGGATTGTTTCAAAATCATTCAAACAAACAAATACCACCTCAGATGTACTTATCAGAGTTCAAGGTTCCATCAGAGCTCGTTTACATCAATGTATTGTCGTAGACGGCCATCATTTCGAACATTTATAACATACAGGTAGTCTGCTTCCATATTTTAGTTTTATACGTTTTTTCTGTCCTTCACCTTGAAAGACCTTGGAATAATATAGTCACTGAATTCCTAATAAAAGGGACTATCATTGTAGGTGTTTAAAAAAGGGTGGTTCCATTGAAAAAAAGCCAAGGCGATCTTGATATCTCTAAAAAAATTACATAAAAACAAAATTTTTTATAGCATCGTGTCAGCCCCATTGTACCATTCAACTTTGTTTACCATATTTTACGTATCATTAGAAACAACAAAGATATTTGAGGTGCAAATGTTTGGTGACTCACCCTGTATATGCAAAAATTGTAACAAAGGGGCACTTTGTCTTTAGGCATTGTAGATGACTTGTGGCAAATTAATTTTTTTAAATGTCAAGGAAAAGTAATCGATTAGATAAATATTAGTTTTTCACTTTTTACTGAAGCAATTCAGTTTTCTTTTATACAGTGAATCACGAAAGTATTCGAACGCTTTGAAATGAAAAGTTTGACGCTTAAAAAATGTAAGTGATATTGCGAATTACAAAATACTCTTGTTCCTATAGTAATATATAAGTGTCATAACTATACATGTTAAATTTGAAGTGTGTCCGACAACGTAAACATTACTTATGAAAGATTTCTTGGTAACGTCGAGTAAACAGATGTCACGAAAGTATTCGAACGACGAAACTTGTAGTACAAAACAATCCTTGAATTTGACAAACAGTAAAGATTGGCTTTCTCAATTGATGTTACACACTTCCCTTGTTCAGTGCTGCAAGTGTTAATAAGATTGTAAAATTCATATTAATAATGTACCGAAAAAAATCGGAGACAAGCATCACTGATAGAAAATTGATAATTAAGTGGCATAATGAAGGCAAGAGCTATGGCGAAATAGCACAATTGTTAGGGAAAAGTAAATCTACCATTTATTACATAGTAAAAAAGTTAAAAACCACTGGAATCCTTCAGGATGAAGTCCATTCTGGCCGGCCTAGGAAATTAACGAAGAGGGAAGAGAATATAATTATGCGTGAAATAAAAAAGGACCCAACAATTTCTGCACCAAAACTTGCTATACAAGTTGCTGATAGCTTCAGAAAACAAGTTCATCCTGAACTTTGTCGAAAAATTCTCCGTAAAAATGATTTTCATGGTCGTATTCCTCGAAAGAAACCATTTATTAGCAAAATTAATAAATAGAAGAGATTAAGTTTCGCTAAAAATTATGTCAGCAAGGATAAAGACTTTTGGAAACACGTAATTTTTTCGGACGAGAGCAAATTTAACATATTTGGCTCAGATGGATGTCATAAAATTTGGAGAAAAGCAAATAGAGAGATGGATCTTAAAAATCTACGACCAACCGTGAAACATGGGGGTGGGTCGGTAATGGTATGGGGATGTATGGGGGCCAGTGGTGTTGGAAACCTCGTCATTATCGACGGAATAGTAGATAAATATAAATATATGCAAATATTGAAAGACAATTTGAAGCAAAGTGCGGAAAAATTAGGGGTAGTAGACAATTTTCATTTTCAGCAGGACAATGATCCAAAACATACCGCACGTATTGTTAAAGAATGGATCATATACAACGTACCCCACGTTTTAGAAACACCCCCACAAAGTCCGGACATTAACCCCATAGAACACTTATGGGCAGAAATTGGCAAACAACTTAGTAAACATAGTATTAATTCCAAGGAAGCATTAAAGACCAGAATTTTGGACGTCTGGAACAATATAAAAAAAGATATTACTGAAAATTTGGTTGATAGCATGCAACGACGGTTGCAAGCCATAAGTGCTCACGGTGGTCCGACAAAATATTAAAACACTATAGTTGTTTAAAATATGTACTATTAATTTAGTCGTTCGAATACTTTTGTGGCGTTCATTTAGATGCCGTTACCAAGAAACATTTTATAAGTATTGTTTACGTTATCAGAGACACTTCAAATTTAACATGTATAATCATGATACTTATGAGTTATTACAGAAATAAAAGTATTTTGTAATTCGTAACATGACTTATGTTTTTTCAACGTCAAATTTTTCATCCGTCCGAATCCTTTCCGTTCGAATACTTTCGTTACTCACTGTATATCGAGGTAAAATAGTATACATTAGTGTGTAGATAAAAAGAACGACCCTTTGAAAGATTAAAAAATTGAAAGAATGTAACCATTTGCAACGCAGAAATTTCACTGATTGGTTATTAGAACTTCGTTCAATCGATGCATTACTTTCACACATCATCTTCAGCGGTGAAGCTCATTTCACATTGAATGGACACGTCAATAAGCAAAATTGTCGCGTATGGGCAGATGAAAATCCATGAGCCATTAAAAAAATCACTTCATCCAAATCATTACTGTTTGACATGGATTTTGGTCGAATGGCTTAACCGATCCATTGTTTTTCGAAAACGAGACTGAAGATGCAGTTACAGTGAATGGTATACGTTATAAAGAAACGATTATGAATTATTTATGGCTGAAATTAAATGGAATCGTAATAAGAAATGTTTATTTTCAACAAGACGGAACTACGCCGCATACAA